>VZZY01017285.1:0-30777 GCA_013400335.1 Eurystomus gularis
TTTATCAGTTATGAGTAAAACACAGCTGGAGCAAAAAGGGCCTAAGATTGTTATTAGGCTGTTCTGTTTCCAGTCCCAGGAAGAGATCTGATTATCAGGCGATATATCCTTGTGAGTCCTTCTTTTTTGCCTACTGCAACTTTTTCACATTGTATAAATATTTAATAGAAAAGGGCCTTAATTACAAAGGCTTCCTTCTTCCCTTTCTAGTGCAGAATTGTTCTGTCAGAGGAGCCTGACACCCTCTGCTCTGATGGGAGGAAAACAGAGCTGTATTGCTTCACAGGACCTTAATCTAAAGGATATTCTCAATTTATGTTCCCAAATGGTGACATATCTTCCTACCCATAAGAGATGTGTATTCCTTGCAAAGCAACTAAGACCTTTGCTGTATTTTTCCTGAAAAGCTTGTAGATCCCCATGCAACTATCTTCAGAAGACTATGCTGTTATGTAACCTGACTCCTGAAAAAAAAAAACCAAAAAGACCAACAAACAAAAACCATAAAAACCCTAACCACAAATGAGATGCCTTGAAGCTAATTTAGTGCCTCTTTGAATTTTTCTTCTCTACACTCTTTTTAGAGCCTATTAAGAATGTACTATGTACAATTTATACCAAATAATTACATAGTGTTTGTGCATCTGTGTGTTTGTACATATGTATTCAGACAGAGTATAAATGTAGTATATACAGCCATATAAATAAAAAATATATGCAATTATGCTATATATTTTAGCAGCACACTTTAAATATACTTCAATAGGTACAAGAGTATTCAAGTCTAGAAGAGTGCTCAGGCTCATTTTTGTCTATCTGCATCTTACTTTTGTCTGCTACAGAAACATCTCCTTTTTTTGAGTGTTTTCTTTTTGTCCCACTTAATTTCAGTAAGACTTCTTGCATATGTAAGGTCTTAAAATGTAAAGGGTCTCTCTTTCCCAATTCTGACTCAGACACTAGCTAAACAGTAACATCTTTACCTTGAAACTCTCTCTTTTCTTTTAAAATTGGCAGGGAGCCCAGAAGTTTTCTTCATCAAAGGCATGTTCACAATTTTTAGCCTACTTTCATGCTAATTTGTTCTTGTAATCATAAAATTAATCAAAATCTTTTCCATTGTTTAAAACTAAAGATAACATTTTTACAAAATCATTCTAGAACATTTTGAATATAAATTAAGTTGACTGTTAATGACAGAAAAATAATTACAGTTAAAGTTATGTCCTTTAGGCAAGTGGTGAGTAAATTAGTGGCTGATGCAAAGCCCATTAAGGATCCTGTTGACTTCAAACAGTTATGGATTATGTCTCAATAAAGAATCTTTACTAGAAAAAGACTTCAGAAGAGAGGAAAAATAGGTGTCTTTAGAAATGCATATTATATTACAGTCAAATCTTCAGCCATAGTAGTTATTAGATTTGAGCAAAATTTGTGAAATAAAATGTTGAAAATGCTTGATAGAAGAAGATTTATTGATCTACATTTCTCTTTCAAATCATCTTGTCCTTGTGAATTCTGTAGTCTAAATAATGCATTTACAGAAACGCTTTTTTTCACAGGTAGTCTCTGTATAATGCCTTCCTCCTTTTATATCGAGATTATTGCTTTCTGGCATTCTGTGTAAAATCAAAATGGAGCTTATCATGGAAATTCATTTCTGGAAAATTCAGAAGAGAAAACCCTTGCCAGATGGCATAATGCTCCCAAATGGGGCAGAATTTCAGAACAAGAATTCAAGACCTGAAAGTGTAGTTGAACGTTAAGGTACCTGAAGAAGCATTTTTTGGTTGGACATGGAAGATCCAAGGGTATTTTGAAAATTGCTGATTCTCTTCCCATGCTAGCATGTACTGAGCAGGAGACAAGACTCAGTGCATGGCAGTAAGGGAAGGTAACAAAAGGGACAGTGTCACCAGGTGGTGCTCTGGTCTACTGTGGTCCAAGTTCCTGTTCCTTTGTGTATGAGCATTTATTTAGTCTTGGGAACACATGAAGAACTGTTTTATTTTGGGGTTACGCATGAAGAAAGATCCCATTTTCAAATGGTTTCTAAACAGTGAACATTCCTGAGAAGGATTTTCTTTCCAGGAGCCACTCATCAGGTTTGAGGTTCAGGGTGGGGGAAAGAAAAAAGACTATTTGGGGAATATATCATTATATTTATTTCAGCAAGGTATACTATTTTTACTCCAGTTAAGTGAGGGGAAAAATGCTAAAAAGTAACACTGGTTTTGGTAGAAGGAACAATGGGAGCCTAAGGTATGTGTCTAGTTTTAGCAAATCGATGTCATTAAATATTTGCAAGGGCTCTTTCAATGCTCAGTCTTTTAAAGCACTGTAATTAAGCTATGAAAAAATAACAATGCATTCTGTATTGAATGTTCTGTAAGAAGCCTGGAGAATTATTCCATGAAAATTTGTAGTTGTTAAATTACTCATCAATCATATGACTTCGACAGTATTCATCAGACCTAGTCATGACTAGGAAGACCTTAGAAATGCATTAGAGAGAAGAAATGTAATGGAAGTTCTGTTTACTGAAATTGTGTTAATGCAGAAGAGCAAGAATGTATATAATATGATTATATATCAAATTACATGTCAGATAAATGGTAGGTTAAGCTACAATGTCCAAGTTAAAAATTTAAAGATTAATTTTTATTATTTTATTTAAATGTAGGAACTTTGAACATTTTGCATGGTTCTACATTTTCAGCTATACTGTCATAAAATCTGTGGGAAAGACTTGCATCTAAGAAAACTCTGTCAATGTTAGATTTTTTGATAATTAATTCTTTAGTGCTTCATTAGCTCTTACTTTCGTCCTGTATTAAGAGAGTTTATAGTTCTTATGAATTCAACGTTTTTCTCAAGGTTTTCAGCAAACCAGACTCTCACTGAACTCTGCAGCATCTCAGTTGATAAATGTTTAAAAACTTACTTATACTCAGGGGGATAGATAGGCAAATTCATGGAACAGAAATTCATTAATAAGTACGTAGAACAGCTATCTGCTTCATAAAATGCCTGAACTGAAAATGGATTGAAGATGAGACAATGTTAAGGGAAAGCGCCAAATACGTTTGCTGTTTTCACTGTTTTCTATGCAGTCAGTAACGGTCACAAGATCCTGGCCTAGATACATCTTTGATCTGATACCATGCATGAATTCTTAAGTCCTTTTGTCACTTCAAAAGCAATGGAGCATGAGGTTGCTGTGTTTGAGGTAGATGCATCAAGCCTGTGTGCTATAGGAATGGCCACTCCCATATCATTGGTGTTAATTATTATGCGTCACTAGAAGTCCTAAGACTTTCTAGCAAAATATTGTGCATTCAACACATTGTCATCACATTTCTCATCATAAATATCGTATCAGCACAAAACTTTTGCCAGGAAGTTTCCAGTTTGTAATATATATACTGTTTACTGCACACTTAGAATGAGGAATTATTTTGTTTTCTTCATTAAAAATTGGTTTGTGTGGCATATATATATATTTTTTAGCAAAATGTTAAGAGGTACAGTGGACAGAAAAATGGGTTTGTGGATGTTACAATGAAAAATGTTTCTAAATTCTCAACCATTACTTCCAGTGATTTATTTTAAAATTTTATTACTGAAGAAAGTTGCAGAAAATGTCTTTAAAATGAAGTAGCTCCGCAGGGTACCAGTGATATGTATGTAACTTTTTTGTCTGTAAGGCTGTAAGAACTGGAAGTTAATGCTTGTAAGCATAAAGTCAGCAATTTTAAATATGTGTTCAAAAGACTTTTAAGAGTTTGAAGCTATTAACTTCTTAGAAATCTTGCATCTAAGAGTTAAGAACACTTGATAGACCAGATAATGAATAAAATAAGTCCTATTTCATTGCAGGAGCTTGTTTAAACTATCCTAATTTTCTAGTTTAAGCAATACATCACATGGATACAAGAGAAGTTTGTTTTATGAACCCTCGTGAATTACCAGACCCGTAAGAAAGTCTTCTGATTCTTAGAATCCCCTGACTGCTCCTGACTCCTTAGTCTGTACTGTTTATCTCCTGAAGTGCACAAAGGATGTTAATGTAAGTTTTGCAAAGTCTAGTCTTCTCTAATCTGTGAGATACCTGAACTGACTTTCCTGACGGTGCTGTGCCAGGCTCTCTGGCAACCATCAAACCATTCCTGGGCCATGGATTTTATAACCACTCTTAGCTGTCTCTTACTTAGTCACGAGTGAGGGAAAAGCTCCTTTACAATTAATCCCACAAGGAGTGTTACATTGTAGGAGATATAGCCTTACAGCACAGTATTTTATTCTTGAAGAACAGAATTGCAGAACTGAGGTGAGGTTGAATGGGACCTCTGGAGATTGGCTTGTCCAACCCCTCCTGCTCTAATTAGGGTCACCAAGAGCCAGCTGATCAGGGTCATGTCCAGACAGTTATTGAATATCTCCAAGGGTAAAGACTGCACAACCTCTCTGGGGAACCTGCTCCAGTGTTTGACTACTCTTACAATGGGTTTTTTTTGTTATGTTTGAATGCAATTTCATCTATTTCAGTAGTGGCCCATCACTGCTTGGCCTTTCTCCAGAAACTATTGAGAAGAGTCTGGATCCATGTTCTTAACTTCTGCACTCATCAGGTATTTATATATATGGATAAGAGGCCCTTGAACGTTCCTCCAGGCTGAACAATGCAAGGTCTGTCAGCCTCTCCACATAGCTTATGTGCTCCAAGCATCATCTTCGTGAGCCTGTGCTTGACTCACTTCAGTATGTTCATTGCTCTCTTGTACCAGGGAGTGCAGGGCTGGGCCTACCACTCCCGCTGTGGCCTCCCCACTGCTGAGGGGGGGGGAGTATTACAGTCTCAGCCTACAGGTGACGTGATCCTGTTTCTGATTCAGCCCAGGAAAGGCCATTAGCCTTCCTTGCTGCAAGGGCACATTGCTGGCTTTTCCGCTAGGATTGCCAGAGCCTCCTCTGCAAAGCTACTTCCCAGTCTCAGCCTGTACTCGTGCACATGTTTATTCCTTCTCAGGTGCAGGATTTAGCATTTCCTTTTCTTGAAATTCTTGAAATTCATGTTCGCCTATTTTTTTTTGGCTGCTAAGGTCCCTTTAGCAGCACAAGCATCTGCTGTATCAACTACTTTTCCCAAGTTTGTATCATCTTCAAATTTACTGAGAGTGCACCCTGTCCCATCATCCAGGTCATTACTGAAGATGTTAAACTGTATTGGCCCCATTACTGAACCCTAGGAAACACCACCAGTGACTAGCATCCAGCTGGACTTTGTGCTGATGACCACAACCCCTTAAGACCAACAGTTCAGCCAGTTTTCAGCTCACATCAGGGTCCGCTGATGTAGCCTGGACTCCATTAGTTTGTTAAGGAGAGTATCATGGGAGACATTGCTGATAGCCTTGTTCAATTCAAGATAAGCAATATCCCCTCATCCACTGAGCTAGTCATTTCACCATAGAAGGCTTTCAGGTTCTTATGGCATGATTTTCCCTTCATAAATCCATGCTGGGTACTCCCAATCACCTTGTCCTTATGTTTGGAAAGGGCTTCCAGGACAATTTGCTCCACTGCCTTCCCAGTGGTCAAGGCAAGGCTAACTGGCTAGTAGTTATCTGGATCCACCATGTTGCTGTTCTTGAATTTTGCTCTTTTATTTTGAGGCTATATTAGCTACCTAATTTAGGAGATTCATTTTAACATATATATGTGATTATGATATGCAAATATCTTATAAAAAACAGTATGTATATATATGCTACTTTAAGGCTTTTTTTAAAATGAACAAAAGAGTTTAACACCCATACTGTGAGTGCATGTTGGACTCATTAACTTTGCTTTGCTTTGATTATCAGAGAGTTCTGAATCTTTGGAGTGTGATAATACTAAAATGTCACAAAATGCCTCCTATATCTGTAATAGTCATTTTTCTATTTGTCATAAAAGCAACCTTAAAAAAAAATGTAATATATATATATTCCCTTGTTAGGTACAAACTATACGGTATCACTTGGTAGTTTACAGTGGCTGTAATGAATTTATTGTGTTTTGGAACAAGTGCAACCAAAAAAATTATAAAAATATACTATTTTTTAGTAATTTGTCTTTTTTTTTGTGGGAGGAAAGTGGATTTTTTTTCCCTAGGGGAAAACAATACCTTTTCTCATAAGTCAATCTTAATTCTTTATCCCAAATAGCTCTAGAGCAAAGGCTATTCCACTCCAAAAGAACATCTGATCTTGGTTACATATTGAAAAAAGTCCTAAAACCTTCAAAATATTTTCTATATAATGTCATTTCAGAGAATGACACAAGTTAATGACATCATGTCTATATTTTTTAAAAAAGAGGCTACAGAGGACTATTTTCCCCCCTTGTTTTTTTCATTTAGTTTGTTCATTATCATCTTGAGATAGAGGTAAAGACACGTTTTAGAAAACAAATGCTATCCTTAAAAATGCAATACTGCACAGGAGTCACTGAAGTACCTTCAAACCAAGCAATGGGAATGAAAAATTTGGCATCAAAATGGCAAAAATTTGCATTTCATGCCTCCCTACTCACACTGAACTCAATGGCATAGCTTCCACTGAATCTTGATTATATTCAGTGCATGAAGATAAGGACATGCAAAAGCCTTTGCAAGGCTGAGCATATAGAAAAAGCTTAGGAACTAGTAATCTGATTTTAGAAGAAGTTGAAGACATAATTTTAGTGAAATAAAATTGAGAATATAAAACCAATACATTACAGTAAAATACCAGGAATGGAAAAAGTCTCTTTTTCTTATGGGATATGTACCAACAAAGCAACATAAGTGAATATATTTTACATTTTAGTGACTGATAAAAAATAAGGTTCAAAGTAAAATGATTTCAAGAAAAAACAGGACAGGAACATTAAACTATAAACCTATTTTATATTACTTTACTGATTTCTTCAATCAAACCTCAAACTGGAAAGATGAACATTAAGAGTAATACGGTTCTTCAAGCACTGTGACAATCGGATAGTATTACTAAAAATCGATAATTTTGCATGTTGTGGAGAGAAGGTGGAAGAAATTTAAAAGGTAATCATAAAATAGATTTCAGAATAGATAGACTAGAAGAGACTAGAAATAGCGATCTTGCTACTCTTTGTGAATCAAGTATTTGCAAACCCCAAAGATTTGGTTTGCAAAAAAAACCACAAAACAAATAGTTTTCGGTTTTATACTGAATTCAGTTGAACAAGTATAAGTCAATATAGTGACATTTATTTTTAATTAGAAGTCTCCCATGACATCACCCATTATGCAACTAAATTAATGTCTGATTATGACAATCTTAGGAGCCAAAGTAATTTTTTCCCCTCTTCTGTCTCGATTATTTAAAAGGGAAAACAAAAACAAAAACAAAACCAACAAAGCAAAATAACATAAACGTGAAAAGTTTTGGTGAATATTACTACAAAGTATATACAGAAGTTTATAAAAGTTAACCTGCAGACACAAATTTCATACTTATTTATGGAGCATTACCCTTCTGTAGCAGTGCAGCTCACTGATTCCTGTAATAACTGCTGGCCACATGTGGGTTCTAGAGCAGCCAGATCACTGCCATGATACCATGAAAGTGTTTTACACTAAGCTGTGGTGTGTCTGCTTCTGCCCTTTCCAGCCCTCCTGGATTACTTCATTTCTCTGTCTTCATGGTCAGCATCAAAGCTCATCACATACAAATGTAAAAGGAGCCAAGAATACTGAAAAATGGTGAAAACACCGAAAATCTCATGCCTGTCTTCAAACTTAGGAAAACAGCAGAAATTACTTAATGCTTATAAGTCAGAATGACAGATTCCCAATGCAGAAACAAGAGAGTAAGGGGTAAGCAAAGTAATTTTAATAATTTCTTTCAAGCAAACTTCTTCCATTTTAAAATTGGCTTTGAAATTATTTTATGTGGTTCTCATTACTCATAGGAATTTAAACTCTTCCCATAACAGGAAAATAGGTTATGGAAAGAAATAGGTCTTTCTCATTGGCCATATATAGGTTACATAGTGAAATGTGCCCAGAGCTAAACATGTCCCACATGGTTGTAACCAGAAGCCTTATATTACTACTTTGAAGTTGAAAGTATGAGTATCTAAAGCACCTCTGGACCTGCTTCACGCTTATGAGTTTAAGTCAGATACTCCCACATACCTACAAAAAAAGAAGTTGAACCTTCAATTTATCATGTAAAATTTAAAATCGTAGATTTAAGACATAAAAAATTGCTCCTACAGTATGTTTAGAAGTCTATAATACATATTCTAAACTGTCAGCTCAATTAAAAAGCTGAGGAAGAAAGGAGATTTGAGAATGCTGAAGGTTCAAACCAGAACCAAAAATATTTGTAACTAATGAATGAATGAAGAACTTTGATGTTAAATATGTGATGCATTCTGTAGCATTTATAATTTAGTGTGGTTACAAGGCCGAAAACTTACTCACATTTTAATTTTTAGACAGGAGAGAGCATTTTTATGTTCTGTGTTAGAACTCCTTTGGCATGAGCACAGCTTGTACTGAAGTCTTACATATAGTGCATTATTTCAGCACTGAGTAGTGAATTCTAGGCATATAAAAATGGTTGCTAAACAGAAGAAGACATTGAGAAATTCTTTTTTGAATTAAGGGTAATATGAAAAAAAGGCAATGAAGTTCTCTGTTTTGATTATGTCTGAAACCTATTTTGTCTCTTACAATTTGATTTCTAAGGTGGAGGTGAAAGCCTCTGTTTTCGATGGATGAATAAATAGTATTGTCCAACCCATGAGCATACAAACAGTGCTATCAGGAAAGAATAAAAAGTTAATGGATCTGTGAAATGGAGTTGCAACAATGCTGTAAGAATACCAAGACTGTAGTATTATTAAAGGTTTGATGACAAACTTATTTATACAGGTCTTCTTTTTTTCCTTTTTGCAAAAAGTCCATTCATGCAGACTTTGTAATGAATTAATTATTTATTCCTTTTATTTCATCTAGACCTCCAAATTGAATTTGAAGAGTTGAAGCAGAAATAAAAAATCTAGGCTTGGTTATGCACATCGTGACTGTTTTTTCACAGCACGATTTTAAGGTACCAAAGTTAAGCTGATGACAAAATGTTTCTGGAAATTTCTTCTTGGTTTAAATCAACTGTATTCATTTTTTAAGGTTGGGTAAGACCATTGTGATCACTGCATCAGATCTTGTATCTGACACAAGGTATAGGAGTATTCTGAATTAGTTCTGGTTTAAATTTGGGAGTACAGTATAAGAAGTGCTTCCTATTCTATTTAAATTTGGAGTACANATTCTATTTGAAGAGCCATCAGTGAAAATTCCATAACAGACTTTTATTATCTGTTGAAAGGTGTGTGACATTTCTAATATGAATGAAGGAGTTCTTCTCACCAAACTTTAATTTAGATGTCTATCTACAACTCAGCAAATTTTGCTGTGGAGAGTTTAGCCTTTTAGAGCACAGTTCATTTACCTAAGATGAAAAAAGTGGTAATGAGGAAATTTTCATAGCTGTCCACAGCCTGTAAAGAGAATTAAGGCAACTATTCAAACTATAGTTGTTGGCATTTGAACAGAAGAAACATGAATCCCATGCAACTTCTCTGTCACCAATTTTGAATATTTGGAAGTTGTCTTAGTTCCACTGACTTCAATGGAAGAGGTTATCATCAGTACATGTTATCTGGATAGACACTATAGTATTCACTATGATCAAACCAGTTTAAATAGTCTCTTTGAGAAGTTAGGTGAGCGATGTCCTATTGGAGTCTTTCACTATGAAGTTTCCCAAACCACTTGTTTGGGAACAAGTTTGTGGTTATTCCAAGAATTCACTTGCATTTTCAGCATTGGTCTTGAACTATAGAATCCTAGAATAGAATTATTAAGGTTGGAAAAGACCTCCAAGATCAAGTCCAACCATCAGCCCAACACTACCATGACCACTAGACCATGTCCCAAAGTGCCATGTCTATACATTTTTTGAACACCTCCAGGGATGTTGACTCCACCACTTCCCTGGGCAGCCTGTTCCAATGCTTGACTACTCTTTTAGTAAATAAATTTTTCATAATATCCAATCTAAACCTACCCTGGCTCAACTTGAACCCATTTCCTCTCATCCTATCACTTGTTACTTGGGAGAAAAGACCACACCGACATCACAACGACCTCCTTTCAGGTAGTTGTAGAGAGCAGTAAGGTCTCCCCTCAGCCTTCTCTTCTCCAGACTAAACAATCCCAGTTCCCTCAGCCGTTCCTCATAAGACATGTTCTCTAGACCCCTCACCAGCTTGGGTGCCCATCTCTGGACCCACTCCAGCACCTCAAAGTCTTTCTTGTACTGCAGCACCCAAAATTGAACGCAGTTCTCAAGCTGTGGCCTCACCAGTGCTAAATACAGGGGCACGATGACATCCCTGCTCCTGCTGGACACACTAGTTTTGATACAGGCCAGGATGCTGTTGGCCTTCTTGGCTACCTGGGCACACTGCTGGCTCAGGTTCAGCTGGCTGTTCACCGGCACCCTCAGATCCTTTTCTGCCGTAGCTTTCCAGCCACTCTTCCCCAAGCCTGTGGCACTGCTAGGTGTTGTTGTGACCAAAGTGCAGGACCCGGCACTTGGCTTTGTTAAACCTCATACAATTGACCACAGCCCATTGATGCAGCCTGTCCAGATCCCTCTGCAGAGCTTTCCTGCCCTTGAGCAGATCAGCACTGCTGCTCAATTTGGTGTCATCTATGTTCAGTAGAACCAAATGCAGTATTCTCAGAACACTTTGTCCAGAGACAAAATGGCAAGTAATACAACCCACATAATTGTGATTCCTGTGTATCTATTGGAGAATCACACTGGCTTTTTGTCCACAGCAATAAACTGGAAGCTATTCAGCAGATTATATCCTCTGCTGTAAGTTTTGTTTTATTTCAAGTAATTAAGACAAAAATGAAGTGAAACTAGAATAAGAATATTCATACAGCTGAGTATTGAGATTTCACGAGACACGAAGAACTGTGGAAGCGTGCCATCAATGGCATTGAATATTTGTATTGTGCCTTAAAAATATCTGCTGTAGTTTTATTTGAGTTTTACAGAAGTTTCAATAAGACAATTGAAAAATATCTGTATTGCACAAACCCACTGAATTCAGGGTAATGAATAAGGAATACCATGTACACTGAGAAACATAGTCCTTGTTAATCCTACCCCTAAATTCAGAGGGACCTTGCATATTGTGTGCAAGAAGGAGCAAACCAGATAGTCTTTACTGAAGTCTTTATCTTAATCTGATACACCCTGGAGTAAGGGCTTAGTAAGGACTGTTGTGCTTTGCACAGTAGGAATTTTCTTGAGTAGAAAATGCTGAATGGAGTTAGTAGCAACTTCAAAGGGAAATCTACAGTTGTTTCTATTCCTTTCAACAGGGCAGATATCCTTGTTAAAGGATGTTTTAATGAGATGTTGCAGCATTATATCTCTCATGTCCAAGCACAGTGATCACAGTAAGATTATACCCACTATTAAAGGAAAAGTAAGATTATACCCACTATTAAAGGAAAAGAATGAGGAAGAAGAATGCTATTTTATGAATAGAAAAATTTGATTAACAAATCTGATTGGGAGTTGCATGTGTTGGGGTATTTAGTCATCTGTGTATAAGACTAAAACGGAGAAGAAAAAGGTTGTTGCATTAAAGTTGCCAAAATTCTATTTGGTTTTATACAAATACACACAAAAATTGAATGTTTCTGTTCCTATTGAAATTGATTACAAATGTCCTTAGAGTTTACTGAGATGGGGATTATGGCTGATATCTGACCTAATGGAAAGATGTTAATGGGAAAAGAGGCTTAGATCAGCTTAAATGATGCAGCTTTGCAATGTGGAAATGTGTATCAAGAAAAACAGGGGTAATTATTTCTGTATATACACACATATATAAATATATATTAAATATGAATTCTAAATCCTGTTTGTCGGGGAAATGTTTATATATTTAAAGTAAAGAAATATATAAATAATGGATAATTTTAAGAGCACACATAGACCAGAATCACAAGAGGACACTCAGGCTATTAACAGTTAATAAATCTGGCACTCCAAGACCAGAAAAACAATGCTTGTACCAGCAAGTTCAGCTTCCCTTGATATTTTCTCCACTTTCTCTTAGGCAACATGGAAGCCCCTGGTAGGAGTTTGGCATTAGGCAGTTTTCCCCCTATGCTCTCAAATGCAATGAGCAATTCTAGGCAGATTTCATTTGAGCTTTTGGTTTCAGTGTTCATTAACTTGTCTTCTAAGATTTTCAAGGCTTTCCTAAGTTAAACAGATACCGCAATGCAAATGTTCTCTTCCTGGTTTGTCTACTTAAAGAATTTCAGGTTTTGAGGTGGATTTCATGCTTGGGAAGTTATTATTTGTGTAAGTGTTTGTTACCATGGGCTAGTACACAGAACTCTGTCTCCTGCAGAGACCCTTCAGAAATCTCCCCAGCTAGAGCTCCTAAACACAGGCGAGATCCTAACATGTATTTGTGATCTGGAGGAGCTGTACTTCTTGCCTCTGAAATGAAAATCTCTCTTTGAGGAGTAAACGTCACAGGAAAATTCATCTCTAGTAGTGCAATAATTTAAAAAATAGTAACAGGTATATATGTATACATATGGCTGCTTCTGTAGGACTGTAGGACAGGATGGCCATCTTGGCTGACCTTACTGATGATGTACTGAGAAATTTAAGAACTAACAGTTGCACACCTCAGAAATCTTAAGGAAGGACTGCTTTAGTTTTGGTTTATAGGTAAGAGATGAAAGCTGATCCTTACATTCCCCTCATCACCTAGAAATCTGGGTTAGACTTAATCATTGAGTTCCACAGCAAATTATCGTGTCACCTCATCACCCTATTGTCTTACATTTTCATGGGTTTTAAGTCATCCCAAATCCTCATACCTACACAATTCCACTGTCAGTTCTGAGACTCAGCTCTGGTTTGAAAGCCTACTATAAGCTGCTTGTAATGCAGGATCTGTGATTGATACCAGATAATAGTGTTATTGTGGGACACCAATGCTGCCAGTTGTTTCTCACCTTTCAGATAGTGCATCATAGTAAAACATTTTGCTAAATCAGCAGCAATATTCTGTAGGAATAAATTGAAAGGGTGTTGTGTACAACTCTGTTTGAAAGACTGAGTATCAGTCCTGATGATACCATTTGCCTTTATCCTGAGTTTGTAATGGTTAACTAGCTAAAATTTTAGCGTGTAAGCATGAGATAATCTTACAGATGCTCATCTAGATCAGCTCTACTCTTTCCATTATTGCACCTACAGGCAAGCTGTTTCCTGTCCTTGACAAAGAATTGTCTTCAAGAACCAAAGTAGGGAATTACGAAGTTATGATCTACCCAGCACTAATGATCCAGTCTCACTTGCTATGCTTCCTCAGGCGGACCATATTGAAAGGAAACAATTCCATAACAACTGTTTTCTGAAGCAGTAGTGGTAATAAGCTCAAGGCCATCCAGAGTATATTGTCAGAAATATTATCCATTGTACATTACTGTGTGACTCCATTCTGGATGTCAGGCCTCAAGAAGATGTTTAACAGAAATGACATTGACATGATGCAGTGCTTTGC
The DNA here is from genome assembly GCA_013400335.1 of Eurystomus gularis. Classification (NCBI taxonomy): domain Eukaryota; kingdom Metazoa; phylum Chordata; class Aves; order Coraciiformes; family Coraciidae; genus Eurystomus; species Eurystomus gularis. The sequence goes on from VZZY01017285.1 coordinate 13,690, forward strand.
CTCTAGTCATGTGGCGTCCCTCCACTTCACTTCCTAGAGCAGAGTAGCTGTTCATATACAGCTGTCATGCAACAACACAGTGAAGTAGCGACTGTTATTCTCTGGTAAAATTAGGCAGTTCATGCTTTGAAATGGCTTAAAGTTACAGGTCTGAGGAGATAGCATTTTGCGCCTGTTTTATGGTGCATGTAATTAAAGATTTCTCTGGATAAATGGCTTTCCCAAACAAATGTGCGTTTTCCAGCTATTTAAGTAAATGAAAGTGAGCCCTTTTTTTTTGGCATGAGGAACACCTGCTCATAGATGTCAATTACTCTTTTTCTTTTTCTGCCTGTAAAAAATGAAATATTCTAAATTGAATAGCCATTTAAATGTAGTATTAATTAATATTTCATTGCTTTACACTGGAGAACGGATCAGTAAAAGGGTTTTTTTGTTCATTGACATCTGGTTAAACAAAGCTAAGTGGAACCTTCTGACATTATCAATGGAAAGATCTGAAAGGAAAGCTGTTCTATACAATAGCCTCCTCATGTATCTCTGCAAACTGTTCTGTTCGGGTTTGTTACAAAATAATACAGCTTGTGCTGGTTATTTTTTATCTTTAAGCTGTAGTTACAGTGTGCATAAGCTATTTTTCATTGTTTTTAGAGCCAAGTATAATCCACTTGTCTATGTTTACATGATTTCTGAATCCTTTGTGGACTAAGCTGATCTTGCCTCACTGAACTGTTAGTTTGCCCACTGAGTAGATCAATCTTATACTTCTTGATGAACTCAGCCCTAGTGAGTCATCATTTATTTCTGTGAAAATCCAGTTACCACCAACTACTGCAGCTCAGCCACAAATGTGCCCATGCCTTCCAGATGAAAAGCAGAAGATCTTAATTTTGTTCTGCATGTTGTTTTCTTTATGAAAAAAATCTACTCAATAACTATGGAATACAAATCTTCTGAATGCTGCATAACATTCCAAATAAAAAGAATGTTCCTGAGGATGTGTGTCAACTAGTCTGTTCCTAGTAGGAGTGTTTCTTCTTCCCCTTACACCTTAGTTTATGCCTAATCAGTCAGTACTGCAGCCTTCTCTGGTGGCAGGCACTTCCGAGAAGGGAGCCAAGATGAAGGGCCCAATCTTAACTGAAGTTAAAACTCCTGTTCTTATGCACACACAGAGGCACATGCATACATTGCATTATTCAAAACAGCATTGTATACTTATTTTGTTTTCCTATTTTGAAATCTTACAGAGCATGGATATATTTTAAGCAATTAAACATCTAATGCTAGTCTTAATCCTACTAATTAGAATAAACCAAATACAGCATATAAAAAGCTATTTGTATGGAAAAAGTTCTTGTAGAGTTTAAATGTTTCATTATAGATGAAGATGGAGGAATAAAACATGCAAACAAATACTTGCATCAGTAGAAACAAAAAAAAATTATAGCAAATTAGAAAACATGTCTGTTAATAAATCCTTTTCATCATTCAATTTGAATAAAATTTGACTAAATTAGTTCTTGAATTATGCTTTGAAGTGAATTAAAACAGTTTCTGATCAGGAAAACAGTTTTGTGCTGCCAGTAAAGTTGACAAATAGCATAGATTCTGATAAGTTCCACTGAAGTTTTATATTCTCATCTAAGTGAATGAGGGGGGAAAACACAGGGGAGAATAATCCCCTATGTTTTTGACTATGAACTGCTTATACAGCTGGAATACTACATTTCCCCAAATTAATTTTGAATGGTTTTATACATTTCAGTGTTTCTTTCAATACTTTTAATGTTTTAATTGGTATGTTTGAGCATGAAAGTTCCCTTTTTTTTGGTTGCATGTTATTTTTATCACTGATTTTGTAAATTTATATTGCATGAATTCCTACAGGAAGTTAAATATTAGAGTAGAAATAATTTAATTAAAGATTTAGTTTATTTGCAAACATGTCCAATAATTGATAAACATTGAGCTGTTGTAGCAGAATAAAAATAATAAAATCAAATATTAAGAAAACAGTGGGATGATGAAATTACAGGTGTTAAGTCCTGTATGTTATGACTGTTAAGTCATAAACTGGTCCCTAAAAGGTTAAAATCCGTGGACACTGTTATTTAGCTGTCCAGAAGCTCAATGTAGAATATCGTTAATGAGAAAAATGCAAATAATGTTGATATAAATTTTGAATAATGTAAATCCCCTGTATAAGCCAGGTTGTCAACTCATATTTTTCTGTTTTCATGAGGTGAAATAGATCAGATTTTCTATTTACCTTGCACCAGGTACAGAACTGAGTAAAATAACTGCAGCCCTTTCTAATCCATATGAACAGTGGATGTTACATGCAGCATCTGCTTTACATTGACAGCCTGGAAAGAATCACTAGCCTGACCTGTAAGACATAAGCTGTAGCATTCGTACATTTTCATATTGCTCATGATCAGAGTTTACACTGCTGTCACTTCTTTGGTCACTGCTTTGGTCAGTAGCAGTACCACAGTACTGCTCTACTGATGCCTGAACAGCAGCATAGATCAAAGTAACCTCTGCTAACAAACCATACCTTTTCTGGTGCATTTCTCACATTTACCTGTCCTTTAGCTCTGCAGACGTAATCAGTTTGTGAATTTAGAAGTCTTGCCATAATTCTTCTTCTGTTGCTGCAACAGAAGGTCAAAAGCCTTGCTGAGCAGCACTGATATTGCCAATACAGCCAAACCATGAAAATTCACTTTCAGGGCTGCATAGAACTTTGAGGAAAATGGTCGTTCAAATCCTGCCCTGCAATGCCTGCCCTGTAGGCATTACAGAAGGCACTCCTTGTGTTCATTAAATAAGAAAACCTGCTTGGTAGCCCCTTCTTTCAACTCATCTGTAGCTTTGCTGCATTAAAGGCTGAATGCAGACATAATATTTGGCTCAGGGATAATACTGATTGCTGAATATACTTAAAGAAGGAGTCTTCATTTGACTCCAAATGTACTTATCCATATAAATTTGCCACTCAGTGCTAGATATCCCTTCTTTTAAGAGAAACTGAATGTGAGTGATCTGTCAAGTCAAATACCTGGGTTTAGCAGTAAATCTAGGGAAAAATGTCACTTACCAAGTAACCAGTAGTTGTTTAAAATCTCTTTAGTGAAAAGGAAAGCCTGTCTTTGTTCCATACATTGAACAATAGTAATTATACATTGAATCAAGGATTTTAGAATTCTTCAAGTTTGCTTAAATCAGATTGATTGATTTTTAAGATTTATTATTTTTTTTAGCCATCAGGAAAGTGTGGTTCCAATTGAGTAAAATGTTGAGCAAGCCCATGATTCGTGAATGATGATGAAGTTGAATCTCTTTCCTTCATCTCCATCCTGTTGCTCCTTGAGGTATGAAAAGTTAGGAGAATTTGAAGGCCTTTTATATATCAGTGTTGAAGGGAATTTAGAGCTGGAATTTATCCAGATGTCCATCTTGATATGGCTACAGAAATAGGCAGTTCTCACCTGCTTCATGGTGGGGGGAGGGAGAGGGAGAGGGAGATTTACTACAATGACTGAGAAACAATACACAAGTCAGCACAGATAAACATTTCAGCATATAATAAACAATTCAGCACAGACATTTGTTGTTTTGGAATACCTTTGTTGAAAGAGTCAAGCAGACTTGGGATATCCAGTAGGGATTCAGGACTCATTTAAGTCACCTTTTTGTTTATTCATTGAACTCTGCATGAAAGCTTGGAAGTATTGTTTTCATACTATGGCTCTCTGGAATGTTCACTTGTCATCAGATCCTGATACAGTACTTCCCAGATCCCAAATCTTCACCAGGATAAGCTGGGATATATAGCCTTATCCCTTTCCTGGTTTGCATCAAAGAACATACGAAAAAGTGCACCATTTGTATGCACGGACCAAAGCTTAATGTGACCATAGTCACATTAATAGGTGTTCTGGAGTAAACTAAATGAGCCTTCATGATTTATTACAAATTGAAAAAAATAGGAAATGCACCATCTGAAGTCAAAATAGGAAGCAAAACATATTTTAGAACATGAAATTCCTGTTAATACTACTAATGGTTAACAGTGGCTGAAAATGTGTACAAGCTATTTTAATGTAGTTTCTTGGTATCATTCCCATAGTAACATTAAATTTATCTTCTGTGGGAAGAAGTTCTGTATTCTAGAATCAGTTTTTGTCATGTGATTCTTAAAATATAAGTAATATCACTTTGCAGAAAACCTTTATTTTCTTCTCTATGGAAGCTTACTTGTAGAAGCTTTCATGTTATAGATGCTGAACTCACTAAATTTTTCTAGCTGTCACCATGACTCCTTATAAATCTACCTGTTCTGAAGATTCCCTGCTGTATATAGGAGTGTAAGCATTATGTTTGGGTCTTCCTAAATGAAAACTCTGACAAGGAACAGTGCCATTTGCAATGCCTTGTAACGGGTCTAATCTGCAGCACACCAGAAATATTCCCACTGGTATGACCAGGCATTGTTTTGAGTCTGAAAGAAACCCCACTAGCAGTATCCTTGTTACCAACAGACAAAGAAGTAAGTGAAACAAGCCTGAGTTTCCAAAACAGGTTTATATTTTTTTTGAATACAAGTAAAATATTTTTTAGGTTTTACTGCATCAGTTTCCCATACTACAGAAGACAGTACAATGACACTAATGTCCAGAGAATGGAAATGAACTTATGAATTATCAGTAAGCATGTGTGCTGCATTTGTTTTTAAATCTTCAACCCTAAAAATTATTAAATCCTTAAGTCCTCAGACATCAATTTGTATCCTCAAAATTTTATATTGAAGGAATGGTTTATTTGAATTTCCTGTCTTAAGGTATACTTACTCTGCCTTCTGTGAAATATACCTATAAACTGGCTTGATTTCTACTACCAAAGTTCAAAATTAGAAGCAATACTACTTGTATTTCAGCACTTCATAAGCTTATTTTCCATGGTGACATCCCCTCTGAAACTGACATTTCCTGACATTATTTATTGCTTGTTTGTAGTGGGATTTCTGTACTGACAGTAATGATAGCACATTACTTTCCTTTGGCTAACAAGAAATTTGCATTTCATTCTAGTTGATCAGCCTTGGAAAATAAAGTACATACTCATGCTACGTTTTTGTTACATGGAGAGTGGTATGAATCAATTTCTATGCAGATGGTAATTCTTGCATATGAAGGTATTTGCATTTGTTTTTCAAAGCTATTTTGGAAACTTGAATCAAAATAGAAAGGTTCAGAGAAGAAATTTTCACACTGGATAAAATCTTAGCAGCATGGAAGTCAGTGGGAGTTCTGCTTCAGTGGCACTAGGATTCAATCCTATTAGCATATAATGTAATAATATATTCCTCCCATGCTTTTCCATAAAACTGACTGAAAAAGAAGCAGCAGCCCCCTGGTCCTAGCTTGAAAACCAGTAGTACATTTACAATCAATAACCAATGTGTATAGCAAATTAGCAACGTTAATTTAGTAAAAGCATAGTTCATTCACAGGTTCTGTATGCAAGATGAACTTTTGCCATTACATACTGCACTAATCATTTAGTTAAGAACCATATGATTTCACAGTCTCTTCTTTGAAAAGCTTGGGACCACACTAAGCAAGAGAGGTAGATAAAGTAGGGGGAAAGATGCAGCATCTACATTTTATGGAGGAAAAACTGGGGCCTAGAGGGTAAGCTGCTAGCTGGTGTTTGCAGAATTTGTGGCAGGCCTAGGAACTGAATACAGAGCTCTAGTGTTGTTGCTTGGAGGTTAGTTCTTGTTCTTCTGCACACAGATGCAATTTGTGGTTACACTTGGTCCAGTCTTCTGAACTGACCATGGCTTCTTAAAACTGAGAAAATAATCCAAAACTATCTTAGTTACAAAAAACCTGTTCAATCTGTAGTAAAGCCCAGCAGAAAAAAGTAAGGAAGCTAGTGAAGGGTCTAGAGAACAAGGTTTATGAGGAGTGGCTGAGGGAACTGGGATTGTTTAGCCTGGAGAAAAGGTGGCCCAGGGGAGACCGTATTGCTCTCTACAACTACCAGAAAGGAGGTTGTAGTGAGGTGGGGGTCAGTCTCGTCCAAGTAACAAGTGATAGGATAAAAGGAAATGGTCTTAAGGTGTGCCAGGGGAGGTATAGACTGGATATTAGGAAAAATTTCTTCACTGAAAGGGTTGTCAAGCACTGGAACAGGTTGCCCAGGGTGGTGGTTGAGGCACCATCCCTGGAGGTATTTAAGAGTCATGGAGATGTGGTGCTGAGGGAAATAGTTTAGTAGCAGACTTGTCAGTGCTGGGTTAACAGTTGGACTCAATGATCTTAAAGGTCTTTCCCAAACAAAATTCTATGAAAATAGAAATGTAAATTTAGTATTATCAGACTAAAACACTCCTTTGCTAATTTGAAAAAAACACAATTTGAGAAACTAGAAACAATCTAGAAAATTATAATTGATAAATATTACTATGAATAGGAAAAGAGGCTAGCAGTGGTTTCTCTCAAGATTTTACTTCAGCTACAAAACCCAGGCCCTGTCATCACCCTATAGGGCACTGTGTGATCTTTTACATTTATTGCTTCTTCATAGGGTCTAAAGATGGTTCTCCCTTGCCCCTACATTCCCTGAAATCCAGAAAAATTTTTTTAGTTTTTGGGAAAAACTGACACACGAGGGCCAAATTTTGTATGACATTTGCAGTTCATTTTTAAGCCTTGTTGACTACAGTAGACATTGAAGTATTCAGCACTTTGTATTACTGACTCCACACATACCACATTACATGAATACTTTGCCTAATATGCATAATCTCAGTGAACCTATTTCAGCCAAAAGAAATCAAAGAAAACATCCCTGAGAAAACAGGTTTTGAGAACAATAATTTTATTATTTTTTAAATGCCTGTAGATTTTAAAGGAATAGAAAATTTAAGTGGGAATTTTCTTTTGTTTTATTTATTAAATAGGCTCAGTTACTTCTTTTCCTCCAGCTCAAAATCACAACTCTTATTTCTGCAAAGCTTATGAAATATCAATTTTCAATATACCTGTATGGGTAACATCAGTGATTCTGGAGCAAGTCACTAAAGGGCTATTTTGCATGATCAAACGTTCCAAATAAGGCATGTTTTTATGAAGAATATTGCTTTAATTGCTGTTAAGCACACTATTTCTATGCAAGTGGATAAATAAATCCTTCCCTTTTTTTGTATGCGCAAATGAGATCTATATTTTCAAATGTGGACTGCTGAGGATACCAGAGTTTGAGCAACCACAGGACTGATTGAGGCTAAGAAAAACTATGAAAGATTAGGGAGAAATTTCATCACAGAATGGTATGGGTTGAAAGGGACATCTGGGCATCATCTAGTCCAACTAGCCCACTAAAGCAAGTTCACCTAGGGCAGGTGGCACAGGAATGTGTCCGGGCAGGTTTTGAAATTTCTACAACCTCTCTGGACAGCCTATTCCAGTGCTCCATCCCACTCACAATGAAGAAGTTTTTGCTGATGTTGAGGTGGAACTTCCTGTGTTCCAGTTTGTGCCCATTGCCCCATGTTCTGTCACTGGGCACCACTGAAAGGACACTGGCCCCATCCTCTTGACACCTGCCCTTCAGATATTTATAAATATTCATAAGATCCCCTCTCAGTCTTCTCTTCTCCAGGTTAAATAGCCCCAGGTGTCTCAGCCTTTCTTCATAAGAGAGATGCTCTGATCCCCTAACCATCTTTGTTGCCCTCCATTGGGCTCTCTCCAGTAGTTCCTTGTCTCTCTTGGACTGGGGAGCCCAGAACTGGACACAGTACTCCAGATGTGGCCTCACTAGGGCAGATTAGAAGGGGAGGAGAATCTCCTTCGACCTGTTGGTCACACTCTTCTTAATGTACCTGCACATTCTGAAAGGCTATTCATGAAAAACATTTAAATGAGTGATTTTGTCTAAATGTTGGAGTATCTTATTAATGAAAGAACTTAATATGTCCAAAACTCCTCTAAAAATAATTCTAAACAGTTATGACAGATAGCTCTCAGAGGAAGAATCATGTATTTTTTTGTCTGTTTTTTGTAGATTAGCTTCAATGTGTGTCTGTTCTCTTTTCTGAGCCTTGAACATCTGTCTTCTCTGTGCAAGAATATCTGGGTTTACCCATTTTATCATGTCTGTTGCAGCTTTGAGTAGGAGGTGTAGTCTATTTTTCATGGTTTGTTTTGAAATGCACATTTTGTTTTTGTTTCATCTTTGAAATTCCCATGCCCGCTTATCTTTAGATGAAAGAAAGCTGTTCATTTATGCAATAAGATATGATATACAATATATTTGGGGACTGCACATTTGTAAAGTCTTTAAAGACAGAAGACTGAAGGTCAACAAGCTAATATTTCAATAAAGAACAGTGCATATTGTGGCCACTCCAAATTCTCTTGAATCTTATAATGTTTCATTTCTTTCGTGAACTGAACAGATACGGGAAAAATCATATCCATTTTGTCTGATGAGTTCCCACTTCTGTGAATTTCTTCATATTCAAACTGAATCAAGCCTGTTTCTTTGGAAAAACCATTTTGCTTTTTCTGGCTTATTTTTCTAACTGCCGTACTCCAGACCTACTCATCACATTTTTGTGATACTTTTTATTCTGTGATCTTTGTCCTGGAAACTGCAGCTACTGACTGCACCTGCGCTAATGCAAATCACTAGTGCAGCTGAAGGAACCCTTAGAAAATGTGATTTACTTTGCTTCATTTTACCGTTTTTAAAAAGAGAGTTAAATTGTACTAACATTAATTTTAGACTACACTCTACCTGTCTTGATTCAGTGGGAACCCGATACTGAAATGCATGACAAAAATTCTAACCCCAAATCAAGGCACTGGAAAGCCAGTCTGATTAAAGTTGCAGAGGTGTCCAGCTAAGCCCAGAGCCAAATGCTGGTCTGAGCTGATTCTGCATGTAGAAAAATACTGATGTCTGAGTTGACAAAGTATAAGAAATTGAACACAAAATCTTTATAATCAGAAATGTCAGGGAAATTTAATGTCAACAACTGCTGTTAGCCCTGCCTAAACTGGCCAAGTCAGCCCAGGTGTAAACAGCTGCAGCTGTCACTGAAGTTAACAGGAGTTGGATCGGTTTAGAGGAGTGGATTAGGTTCCCAAAGATAAAGCAATATTACTTCCCCTTCTGCCTCATTTGTTTTGTTTGGTTGTCTGTTTTTTTTTTCTTTCTCCTAGCTGAAAGCAATAAAATAGCCTTCTAAAATAATGGTAAAGATAAAAGCAATGATATTCAGAGGTAAATATGATGAAAGATGAAAATGTTTTTTATGATATGAAAAGACTAGCTGAGCCACACAAATTGTTGGAATTTGTATCACAGTACAGACACTGGTTCTGTAAATTAATGAATAATGTATCAAAGAAAAATCTACAAACTTTAGAACTACACTATGAGAAATTCAGTGTTTCAGTTGACCACTGGCTCTTTGGTTTCTGAATACTGTTAAAAGCATCAAAGCAGCCACTTAGATTGTGTCTCCTTTTACTCCAGTGGCATTACTTGATGTTTCACTTCTGATGCAGATGAGTCTTATTTTTCATAGTTAGCCAAAGATTCGTAAGTATACACTGCAGGCAGAAAGAGCCTTTAATTTTAAAGAGACTATTAACTTTCAGTTTGTATTTCTAACTCAAGTGGTTAGCTATGTCAGTGCTTCAATGCTACCTCTTTCCATAGTTTACCAGTATAGAGCCCCAGAATGCTGCTTGATTCTAGCTGAGGGACACATCAGAAATGGCATTTCTTACTAATGCACTGAAGATTTCTGTTCTATAGGCAGACAGTACAAACAGTATGCACAAATCCCTGTTATATTCCTATTAACTGTACTAAGAGGAGATAATTGCTTGTTCGTTTGTTTAATGCCAAATGTCCCCCTCAGAAAGATGCAGCAGGAAATCTGTTCCCCTAAACTGACTATTCCTCATACTGATCATGGGTAGGGACAGACTATACACTTTCCTACACTGAATGAGTCAGGCTCAAATTCATCCCATCCAATATTGGAAGTTTGACTGATATGTCCAAATTAAGAGAGTAGTTGCCTTACATTTCTTCCACAGTCAATGGAGAGGAACAGAAAGTGCTTGGGATGAATAGTACTCCTCTCTTTTGAATGAAGTGAGATGGTAAAATGGCTAGGCGCCTCACATATGCCTAGAATAAATGATGAATGTGAAGGATTCAGTGATTAATGGAGAGATTAATGGTGGGTACAGGACCCAGCTTCTAAATGAAAATGGAATTAGAATTATATCATAAACCATTTTTGCTTGTTTTAGGGTAAAGAGAGGGTCTGAAGAATTAATTTCCCCTCTGTTAAGATACAATTCATTTGACTTCTGTAGTTAACACATCATCTGCAGGCATTGTGCTGCACCTGTTAGTAAGACCACAGTAACATTTACCAGGCAAGACTTTTTAAAAAACTTGACTGTCCATCATTTGGTTCACTTTTGGTTTATTATTTTTGCTTTCTGAATCAATACTTGTTAGTTTTTAACTGTCATAAATGGCTTTCAGCTTAACTACTGTATTCCTCCATCCCTTTTAAAATTTCTGCCTGTAGCTTCCCTGGCACAAGTAACTGTTTTAAAGATAAGTTAATTCATCCTTTGACTTTTTTTCCAGTACAAGAGCCAACTTACTGCAGGTAATTTGACATCCATAAATGTATTTAATTAACATGGTTTTAAAGCTTGGTGTTTTAGAAAGTGAAGGTTTTTTGAAACACAGAGTATTAATTTAGAACAATCAAGAGCTACTGTACGCCATTTCCTTCATGGAACTTCTGGTACCATACAAGGTTCAAATGCAGTACATTACCAGATGAAAACAAATTTGAACACATGGCAGCATGTTTATATACATCTAATTTAAACACAAAGTATAAACTAAATTAGAATATTTCTCATGTAAAATGTGTTACTATCTTTGGGAGGGGAGTTCTTAAACTATTATTATTACAACTCATAAAATATTATTTTATAATGTAACAAAATCAAATATGTTGCATTGTCATATTCTATGCTGAGACTCTGGTAGTGGTTCACATTCTGTCCTCTCAAGAAAACAAAATAGTTAAAAGTAAAATAAAATTAAATTGATAAGCATTTAAGCAGGCGTCTTCTTTGCCTAATCTATGACTTCTTTGAGACAATTTGATTTTAGGAGAATGCACATGCATGTATCTATTCCTTTTGTTTATGTGTGTATATGTATACATATAAATATATAAATGTAGGTATGCTTACATTTATATCTGAAATAAATATTTATTAGTTAATGATTTGCACTTTGAGCCTACCATACTTGTCACATTGATGAATCTTTTCATCACAGAGTCCATTGAGCTTACATGGCAAAAGGAAGATCATAAGATCAGAATCCTAAGATGGTAATGTCGTAGTTCAGGAAAAACATGTTCAATGTATAAGTGAATGTCTTTAAAACAGAATTCTGATATTGATTTAACAATGAGAATATATCTTCCGGTTCTGTTTTTAAACCTATGAATGCATTTACCATTTCTGAAAGTTATTTTATTCTTTTTCTAGTACATCTTAATTTTTATCAAGTGTAAAAATGTCTTCCTCCTCCTAACTACTTTCTCCAAATCTGATGAGAAATCTTTTCGACCTCCATAAATCAAAGTCCTTGCTGAGAGTTAGAATACTCTCCTAGTCAAGGGAAATGGGGATTTAGCGCTATTGTTTTGTTTATCACTTGGAGGCTTAGATCCTTGTCCTACCAGCTCAGATTAAAACAGATTCACAAGACTGACAAAAGTTGTAAAGCACATTATTAAAGCAGCTATATTATCTTATGGCCACAGATTTCAGAGAAACTTTACATTCATAGTATAGATTGGAAAAGACTAAAATTTTAATGATATTGCTACAAAGGTTATGCAGCTCTCAGTTGAAACCACACAAGAAACCTTTTACTGTAATTTTTACTAATTACTTGGCATTAAAAAGCACATGCTTTAATGACAATAATGATGAGAAAAGAGCCATAACCCACAGGAGGGAAGACTCTGAATAAGAAAGATGACAACAAACTGCAATGATTGTGATTAACATATGCCTTGGATGCATACACAAGGTGCTGTTGATGCAGAGAGCCCCTGATGTACTTAAGGTGTGCATTAATCAGCCCCTTCACACATTTTCTTTAGATTACTACTTCGCATTTTTAAATCAAAATTTTGCTTAAATAAGGATCTCCCTCTTAAGTTACAAGTAGACTCAAGAGACCCTTTTGTAAATGTAAAATTTGGAAAAAATTGTTTAAATATTTAATGTAATTAACACTATTTGCAAGGACTTTTTTTTTCTCCTCTTTCTCTCATTATATGGCTAGATATCTTTTGCTTGTTGTCAGGACATGTTTTGTTGTCAAGTCATCATTTATTTGCACTGTCAATAGCATGTCAAATCAACTTTATACTAGCAAAATTTAGCCAGGCACTGCTTATTTTGCTAATTTAAGGAAGATATTAATCAGGCTGGGGAAGCATAACTGGCTATGGACTGCGACTTTCAGAAATGGTAAGAAAAAGGAAAAACTTTTCATTACCCATCTCACTGGGACTATAACAAAGCTCAGCTAATGAATTTAAAGTATTCTGACACACCTCACCAACTTACACTTCTTTACATGTTATGTTTCTAGGACTGCATTTTTAAGTATACTAGCTATTTGTTGCCATTCCTTAAACCTGACAGAGGTTTTTGCCATATTTTGTCAAAATTTGCTTTTCTCAGAGTATATGTTTTCCATGGGAAATTTACCTTCCAGGTTGCCAAGACATTGTTTAATAATAATTTAGAGAGATGTGTGGGAAGACACAATCCCAACCTGCTTGAGATATTGCTCATTTGCTTTGATCATTTGCCTTTGATCATTTGCAAATTTAGACCCTGTTACTGCTAACACTCATGGGCTTAATTCTCCTTCAGATAAAAGTTTGTAGCAGTAAGGTCTTAAAGTTTTTTTCCCTTTCCATCAAACAGTGAAGGCTCTGATGTTCTTGGATGAGAAATGCTAGATAAATGCAAAGAATACATGCTCTTTCCCTATGAATTCCACCAGAAATTTCCTTTTCTCTGCTCCTCCTCTTCCTTCCTCTCAACACTGTTAGGCAACATGCCCAGGCTGCTTCCTACCACCACACACAGTCTGAGTAGATACCTCTCTTGCAATCTGATATAACTGTATGTGTCCATTCACATAATCCAAAATGTGAGTCTCACAAGTCTGGAATTAGGAAAGACATGTGGGAGGAAGTTTCTGAGGGCCAGTTTGGCACTTGCCATAAATTAGCACCCAGACAGGTACTTTTATTGTGCTGAAGCTCTGAATAAAACCATAGATTATTGTGTAATAGTAATAAATGAGAGAAAATATTCCCCTATGCGCTTGACAAGAAGCTATAACCACCACATATCCTCCCAGATTCTCAGTAGATTGTACCTTCCCAGTGGTGTCATGTATTACCGAGGCTTTACCAGCTGAAGAATTTGCATAGAGAGAATAATAGAACTTTATGACTAGTATGTTCTCTTTTCAAGGTGATAAGGTGCAAGAACTGAAAGGGAATGTTGCTTATGTTACAGGAAATAGGCCAAGAAGAATTTGAGACATCCTGATCTAATATTCTGTCCTAGGTTTATAAAAGAACAACAGGAAGATGTGTTCTGACACAAGCCCTGTGCTGAAGAAGGGCAGAGCCTTTCAGGTTCATGAGAGTTCATGCTGAGGCTTTAAGTCAGTTCACTGGGATTATTTTTGGCTAACTCAGAGGGATACACCCTTGCAAATGTAAAGTTGGAAAAACTACATTAAATGTATCACTCTGTTCCCACTCTACCAGCTAAACAGACACTAGAGTAAGAAACCAATTTGTACTTCTTTGCCCTGCTAAGGAGAAGCAAACTAAAACCAGCTTCCAAAACTGCATGTGCTTCTGACACTTCCTGGCAATTCTTTGAAGCTTTACAGTCAGAAGTTTAAATGTATTTTCTCCTCTGTGTTGCTTTTTGAAAGACACCCACCACAAGGGAAGTCTGACTGAAAAGCAAGTAGCGACTTCTCTCGTTCAAAGTGATCTCTGCAGGCTTGTGCCCGGAAAGTCCTGTTGCAGGTAGGAGGGTTGTCTGCTGGCCTAACCTTTGCTACTAGAAACAAAAATACCTGTATTCTCTTTCTTCTCCTACCCGGCATTGCTCTTGGCTTCATTATGGGGAAAAAAAAAAAGTAGTTGGATACAAGAGAGGCATCACAAGGTTCATTTGCAGCCCACTGGAAGGTCTGATTATGTATAACACTAGAATTCTTCTAAAGATAACCAGTATGTAAGCAAACAGAGTGGATATACCTCTGACATACTATGAGGAAGACAGTGCACATCTGAGCCACCTCATTTTGGATCAGGATGGAACAGAATAGAGGAAGGAGGCTTTTCTCCTTCTCCTTCTCCTTCTCCTTCTCCTTCTCCTTCTCCTTCTCCTTCTCCTTCTCCTTCTTCTCCACTAAGTCCAAAAGCAGGGAATTTGAGCACAGGTTTGAACATAGCAACCTGTCCACAAAAGCTGAGGAGAGAGCAAGAGACCCCTTGGGGTTTGTACAAGTCCTCAGCACTGTCTTCAGGGAGTGGAAGGGTGGCTAAAGGAGAGCAAAGGGCATCTTTCCTTAACTACATTAGAAAATCAAACCTGACATCCCAGGAAAGTGGAGGTAGCATTAACTAAGAGCATCTAGTCAGAGCTTTGTCAGTTTGTAAGCTGTGTTGCTTCAGAAATCAGAGGAATGCAAGTAGTGAAGCAGTTTGCATATTTTGGCAGTAATATTCAAACCAGTAGGGGTATTTTGGAAAGATGGTAGTTACATTCATCATCTTAAACAAAATTAAGCTTTTGAAAATCTGCTATTTAAAGACCAGACTCTGAGATTTACAGCTCAGATGTTATTTTCTTTTTAACATATGGATGTGAAGGATGTAAATCCTTCAAAGAGACTCAAGTCTCATTTCTTCCAAAAGCAATCACCTTTGAAAAATGCTAGGTACTGTATTGAATCAATATGTAAGAAATGTTAATAAGACTGACATTCAACAACATTTTTATCTAAAGATATCCAAGGAGAAGATGGAAATAGTGGGAACTGTGGCAATAACAAAGCTAGAGATCTGTCATGATATGTGTGCCTTTGGACACCAGAAGAGTCTTTCACACAGACAGCTAAAGGACTCCTTCTGGCTGGTATTACTGAGAGAGGAGAAAATGTATGAGACTGAAAAAAATGCAAACGTAATGATTGGTTTCTGACAGGCCTGATTTGCACAGCAAGTGACATTTGACAACATGCTTCAGGTGTTAGCCTAAGTTTCAATTCATGCCCTTAATGAGAATCATAAAGTGCTACGACAGTTGACAACAGACTTTTAAATAAGACAAGAAAACTTAAAAGCTTGATAAGCAATTTTAGGATTCTGTTGTGAAATGTCAGCAATACAAGTCATGATCAATAACTGCTGTACTTAATTTTTTTACAAAGTATATCACATCCTTATACTTTGAATATTAAATTTTGGTAAATGTACAAATGCATGACTTCTGATAATATCTAAAAAAGGAATAAAATTACCTTTCTTTTGAAAACATCTTGTTTCTAGTGGTACAATAGAATTTGTACTATAAGACACTATAGTGTCTTAACCTGTCCTCTTGTTACAAAACACATCATGTCCATGCTCTTCTGTACACATCAGATAAGCACTTGATTCTCTATTTGGAACCCCAGATTCTCTTCTGTGTAAGTTTGAATCATCTAAAATTGCATGAACCTAACCAAAACTGATTACTGTAACTAGAAAACCGAGTATTGATCTAGAGATTAATATAACTACTTTTCCTCTCTAAAATTTTTGGAAAGATTAATTGGCACACTAGGAAGGATCAATAATGTACCTCTTAAAGAAGATAGATAGGATGAAATGTTGTTTGACAAACTTGTCAGAAGGACAGTAAAATGGCTGTAAAAGCTCTAGTTAAGGCCAGACTATTTCATTATTCTGTGTGTTGATTTTGAAGAGTTCTTCCAGTAGAATTCTTTCAGGAATAATCCTTTGATCATGATTTTAGAGGAAATTCTCTTATTATGGACTTCACTTAGCTAGGACTTATCTTGATATTTAATAGGTACATATCTCTGGCTGACTGCATCATGGAAGAGAAAGTCTGTATTCTGTTCTGTTGATCAGTCCACTAAGAGGAGTTAGTTGGAGTTTTTATTTGGTGAGAAAGATGAAGTTCTGTAAGGTGTTTTGGTTATTTCCTTTTCTGTCTCAATTGAAGCAAGTTAAGGTCTTCAGAGAAGCAAGTGTCACCCGCCACTTTGCTGTATCCTAATGGTGTGTACACATTTGAAATTTACAGTGATTTCAATAAAAAGATCTGTCATAGAAACAATTAAATGTTAATACAAAACAAAAATCTCTGTGCTCCTAACATGAACAGGGGATTGAAACATGAGATATAGCCAAGGTAGGGCACTGACAGTTCAGTTCATAAGTTGCAACTTACAGAACAGCGGAAACGCCCTTGGCACACATTTTGAGTAGTTTTGGCACTGTGTAGCTGGGGCACTGAATGAGAAATAGCCATTATGGACAAAGCCAAGGAGCGTCCTTACAGGATCTCTGTAAAAATATTCATGAGAATTAATGGTGCTGGAAATAGTTTTCTTGGTGCCTGCTGTTATCCTCAGGCATCAGAATGCTAACAAAGGCCACCTCATTGATTAGTATATCATGATGTGAGGTAAGAGATCAAATTCCACGTCTTTACAGAATTTCTGTAAGTCACAGAATCACAGGATGGTAGGGGTTGGAAGGGACATCTGGGGGTCACCTAGTCCAACCCCCCTGCCAAAGCAGGTTCACCTAGGGCAGGTGGCACAGGAATGTGTCCGGGCAGGTTTTGATATCTCCAGAGAAGGACACTCTACAAC
>VZZY01017287.1:0-11698 GCA_013400335.1 Eurystomus gularis
TATTATACTATATTATATTACATGCCATTGGTCTTTTGTTCTGTCTCCATGAGCAGTTTCATGTATAAACATAGAAGAAAAGGGTAAGACCCTGCCATTTAGACAAATAACAATCAGTTGCTAAAGAACTGAATTATATTTTAGCTATGTTATGTTATATATATCTCTAAAAGGTGGGCCTGAATATAAAACTTAGATCTGAACTCTGGACTCAGGACCCACACATCATCCTTTTAATTGGCAGAACCCAAATACTGCCTTCAAAGCTCTTAAGCATAAGGGTGTGAAGACTGGACTCACTGCAATGTTTGGCTCAGAAACCTTTTAAAATAGGTTCAGTCTGCAAGCCAAGACCCTGGTCAGGGCTGGGTCTTCAAAAATTACTCAGTATCCTTTTCCATTGCTTTCAAAGTGTGTCATTTGTCATGTGTGGCTGTAAAATAGAGCGACTTGGGTTGAACTGAGAGGTACATAGCAAAGGAAAAACACTCTTGTTTCGAACATTGGTCTCATACTGAACCTATACTCAGCAGAAAATTCAAGCACTACGCAACTAGAAGAAAGCCTTATTGATTATAAAATATACAGTTGCAGGCACTGCGTAAATTCATCTAAACCTCCTAAAATCCCATTACAGACATTTTTCAGACCATTTTTTCTTCTGAACTGCTAGTTCATGGTAATTTTTTTGCATATTTATCCTTTTGCTGCTAATTTATAATTTTGCTGCTTCTGTTGAATTATCTCTGAAACATTCAGCAGGTGCAAAATCTCCCTATGCCTGTTCTTAAAGGTGTGATAATTTTCCAGCATTCAGCCCTAGTTATATCCATATCTCCATAGTCTATACTACAAGTTACAGATTTCAGTTTACAGAATCACATCTTTGTTTTAATGCATAACTGATGTTTAAGGGCACTGTAAGATTCAATGTTTTGTGGCAACTAGTTAAAAAATAATTTCATATAAACAAGAAGCAAGCTGGTTTCTCTTTCTTTGGTTTATATCACTTGTATGGATATCAAATAGATAGGAATGTAAAAGAGCCTCTAATTTGTGTCTGTGTACTGAACATAAAAAGAAGAAGAAAGCTTTTGCAATTCAGAGCAATTCTGTCCAAAGATTGTTATATACAGGTACTTATTCCGCTTCACTTCTCATTTGCATATGAAATCCTGCTTGACAAATCTCTGAGTACAGAGAAAATTAGAAAGGTTAACCACTCTTTATCCATTATTTATGTGCTGCATAGTCTAAAATTACTAAGTTTACTTCATATACAGTGTGTTAAGGTACAAATTTAGTAAAACTAGATCCGGAACGTACTTTTTCTAATTACCTGAAAGAAGAGCATGAAAGCATTAGCAATGGTTTTCCTTTTTATCAGCCACTGGCATTTTAAAGTGTCAAGATGTATGCTGTAATGGAGAGCTTTTGAACTTGCCCTGAAGGGAAAAGACAAATGATTATCTAAAAGTTAATGAACTGAATTATGTAATGGGCTGGGTAGAGCTAATTGATATGAAGCAATGAGAGAACCTGGCAAAAGCTGAAATGGAAAAATCTTCAAGCTGATGTGAAGTGACCCAGAAGAACTGATGAGAAAGAGTAAGTCAGACACTAAGTAAGCAGCAGGGTCTGGTAAAGTTGTCACTAGAGTACCTGCTGAATAAAGTTGTACTGAAGGATTGTTGTATGACTTACACAGTATAACGGAGGATTTGTGCCAGCATAAGGTGTCACCTTACCTCAGTCCACAGAAAAATCAACGAAAGAAGAGTGAAATAAGTATATTTCAGTTTCAGACACTGTTTTTCTAATTAGACATTTAATATGTTAACTTTGAAAAAAAGGCCCAGTAGACTACGTTTTGGGCCTAATTTCAACGGTATACCCTCTCACACAAAATCACAGAATATTAGGGATTGGAAGGGACCTCAAAAGATCATCAAGTCCAACTCCACTGCCAGAGCAGGATCACTTAGACTAGGTCCCATAGGAATGCATCCAGGTGGGTCTTGAATGTCTCCAGAGAAGGAGACTCCACAACCTCTCTGAGCAGCTTGTTCCAGTGCTCTGTCATCCTCGCAGCGAAGAAGTTTTTCCTTATCTTTATGTGGAACCTCCTATGTTCCAGCTTGCTCCCATTACCCCTTGTCCTATCATTGGACATCACAGAGAAGAGCCTGGCTCCATCCTCCTGACAATCCCTCTTTATAAACTTTAATGAGGTCACCTCTCGGTCCCCATCTTTCTTATAAGCCCCCTTTTAGGACTAGAAAGTCTGTAATAAGGTCTTCCCGGAGCCTGCTCTTCTCCAGGCTGAAGAACCCCAGCTCTCTCAGTCTTTCCTCATAAGGAATGTGTTTTATTCCTCTGATCATTTTTGTGGCCTGCCTCTGGACCGGCTCCACCAGGTTGCTGTCTTGCTTGCACTGAGAGCTCCATAGCTGGATACAGTACTCCAAGTGGGGTCTCACCAGAGCAGAGGGGCAGAATCCCTCGACCAGCTGACCACACTTATTTTGATGCAGCCCAGGATCCTCAGCTGTTCCAGTGCAACTCCTTGCATGACCATACAGTAAAATGGACCAGTGAAACTGTCCAGTTTAAAGTAAAGCTTCTCCTCAAAATCTAGTTCTTATATTTAACATGCACCATTAAACAGAACTGTCAGATGAACAATTGGGCTAACAGAGTAAGAAGAAGAGTAACATCCAGTGAGAAGCAGAAAAAAGGGATCTGGAGAAGGAATTCTTGGTATGGTGCCATTAAAGTGGGTGATGGAAAGAGGGTCCAGTAGCTGAATGATAGGAATGCTTTCCCAGAAACTGAGATGAATTATTTAGCCTGAAAAGATTTAAAATTTAAAATTACAGCTCTTACTTCCCACATTAGCTTCCTTTCGCTTTATGAAGGTACTTCTAAACACTCAGAACTTTTAGTAGTAGCAAAAATGAGAGACTGAAAAACCAGTTTTCTACTCTTTATTGCTTCCAATATGTTGCCCAAATTCTTACTTCAGATATGAGTAACTGATCCTGATAAAGTTTAAAAAAAAAAATCTGTATATATTGTGTTTTAAGTGAAATATCTAAAAAGCATCTTTTGCTGAGGTGAGGATAAATATTTGATTTTCTGGAGTTGGAAAAGTCCCCTATGTCTGAGTCATGTTTCTAGTACAAACTCACCACAATCTGGGAAATCTGCAAGAGTGCAAACAGAGTGGAATTTTCCATAAACTGATGCCACCATAACATGCACTGTGCAAAGTTCAGTTTACAAACATTTAGAAGTCTGTAACTGGATGAGATCCTTGAAATGTTTCTAAAGTAGTTTTTGGCAAAGTAGAGAAGTAGATATTCAGTCATGGATTATCTCCTGCAAAATCTTTTGGTTAAATAATGTCATACTGATTTCTAGCAATAAAGACCTTATGTGAGAAAGAACTTGCCAGTTTCTCTCAAAAAACCTATTTGATAATGTAAGATTATCCTGTACATAGACTATTATCAATTTTTATTATTATTTTTATTTTAGGAGATCTAATTCATGGAAGTTGATAGAATATGACATAAGTTTTGTGAAATTGTTTACAGAGTCCCACACAGAAGACTTATGGCTAACAGTATGGTGACAAACTCACTAAGGAGCTTTAGAAATGCTGGACAGTTTTCCCTGATCACAAGATAAAATGAACCTTATGAAAGAAGGGACTAACAATGGAAGGTATTTTGGTGCTGAAACATGTAAGTAGGTACATAGTGGGATTTTCCAAACACTAAATACAAAATACACCTAAGGAGTTTAGCTGACTCACATTGATTTTAAAGAGGACAGAACTTTATTATCATCAGTGACACAGGAAGAATATTAAACAAGTAATGGAAATTTCACAACATGTATACACACATACAGTGCATGTCACAGCAGGTATAGGTATCACAGCGATGACAAGCAACAGGGTACTAATTTTCTTATTCCTTAATTACTTAGATCTCTGAAATTCAGGTATCTATTCTCAGAATGGTGATAGACCTGAAATGGGTCATTTATGCCAGGCACATTTGTATGTAGGCAAGCTTTAGCATTAGCAAAAAGGGCTGCACTCCTTCCCAAACCTACTCCTCCAAGGAAGTGAGACTTGTCCCAACAGGTGCCTGTGGGTGTTTGAGCTCTAGGGGAAAACAGAGCTTCATACCTCTGATGAGCCATTTCCAACAGCCAACTGCTGAGAGCTCTCAGCCTGCATGCTGAGAGCTGAGCATGAGACAGGGGCTTTATGAGAAGCAATCCAGTTCACAGATCAAAAATGACGAGTTCAGACTTGGGCCTAGAGCTGTAACCCATGCATATATCTAAAACAGTCTCACGTCTTGAGTTATCTAGCACAAGGTTATATGACAACATAGAGAGAGGAGTTTAAACTTAAGCATGTTTGGTAGGCTAACACAACCCACTGGTGAAGATGAAGAGCACTGTAGACCTTTCAGTAGACAGTTTTAATTGCAAAAATGTTATAGTTGAGCAGGGGACAGTAATAGTCTTATATCAGATAGAAACATAACTAAGCTAGTTGCAGTTTAAAAATAGATCCTGAGTGAAGATGAACTCTCCCAAACTTAGCAAGTGTTTGAGATGTTGCCTTAATTTTGTTGGGTTCCTTATTTTCACTTTCAGAGCAATTCATAAACAAAACAGATATGTATGAGCTCAGACTACTCAAAGGAGAGCATCTGTTACTCTAGGACAAAACTATTCTTTGCTGCCTTTGAATTACAATTGACGGGAGCTTAAAGTCACTCATACATATGAGTGGAATATTGATTTGAAGTCATAATGAGAATTCCATCATTTAACAAGAAGCCCTACGTGTTTTTAAATACAAAAAAAAAAATAACAGGCTGTTGTGCTGATTCAGCCATCATCATTTCATGCTACCATCAGTTGCCTGATCACACAGGCCAACACTGAACTCAGCAACATCGCCTCAGAAGTCTTCTTTCAGACAGTCCTGCCATAGGTTCCTGTGGGCCCAGCTCCTCCAATGCCGACTGTGGTGCTAGCATTGTCTGCCACAATGGACAGAGATGGCTCCCTCAGTGGCCCTTCACATGGGAGGACACCACCCAGAGAGCTCAGCAAGATGCAACCAGCCCCAACAGAAGCCACACCCAACAGGAAGCTCTTCCAGCTGATTGGCTCCCAGTTAATACAATCCTGGCCTCGCCCACCACCCCAACCATGACCACCTGGGTGAGGGCAGAGCTACAGAGACACAGGTAGGCCAGATTCTGCCGCTGGAACATGAAGCCAGTAGGAAAAAACAAAATATTCTGCTAGGTTGTGATTCATCCACAGGTCAACTTGGGGCCCACAACTTGGGGCCCAGCATTTCACAAGACAATGAGAACAGTAGGAAATAATATAATTCTTGTGTAAACTATTTCTGGTTTGAGACCCTGGATATTTTAAAGAAAAGTTAAATGTGATTCTGAACAATTTTAATTCTGTAAAGTTCAAACACTGGTGAAATATTGCTGTTCAAAATCTGACTGTAGCAAGCAACATAAAGAAGTCATTGCCAAAGTAGATATTGACAGAGAGCAATGAAGGGATTACTTTAAAAATAGGAACAGAAGCAAAACAGTCATTCTAAACCATCTGCATCTTAAGGGAAACAGCAAATAAACTTGCACAAAACGCTGGCAGTGTTCTTAAAAATAATGAAGAATGAAGAGATACAGGAACATGGCAGAAGGATTTTAGGCAAAAAGATTCAATCTATTATTCTCCCAGCTTAATCTCTACTTCTTCCATTAATGACTAAGATGTTTTCAGCTCTATTCTTATATATCATATTACGAAGCATCAGCTATACACAACTTGTCACTGCCATTATGAAATATTTTATTATTAACTATAAATTTGATGGTTCAATCTACTATTTATTTTTTCAGATAATTTTAATGTTGATTTTTGATGTTGTGTTATAAACAATTTGTCTTGTTTCTTTGATAGTTCAAAAGTTTACCATGCAAACAGCTACCATGCAAACCGCATGTAATGTTCATTGCTACATGTAGCTCATTCAGTAATATGATAGTTCATAGTACAGGGGAAACTCAAAGCAGTAGGTACCCAGAGCTTGATCCTGAAAGATGCAGAATTGTCTGGTTCTCACCCAGTAAAGCACGTGAACACATGTTTACAGTTTGAGTAGTTGAATTTTTGTCAAGAGATGTATTGAAATAAAGCACATGATTAAAGTCTTTGCTGAAGCAACTCCAGAGTGCTCAGGACCACCTATGTCTGATAAAGTCATATGTTTGCTGGCAAAGTTGTTTGGCCTGCTTCTAATATCACTTTTTACTCTAATTTTATCCTATCATAAGTGACAAAGCTTCTCTAATGTTGTTTTGGAGCATGATATCTATAACTGATGTAGCATCAATGTTCCCTTCCCTTATTCTCAAGTTGTTGATATTGATGTGGTCACATATAGCTATGCCTTCTATCATTAACCCATCTCTTCTTCCGTACTCTCCTCCACTTTTCCTCCAGTGTTATTATTGATGTGAAAACACCTTTGTAGTCCAGTGAAGCTACTATTCACTGGGCAAACAAGAAGATTTATTACCCTAACGGAAGTGCTGTGTTTGAATGCTTTCCCAGGTGACATACTAGAATGACTTAGCACATACCTAGTAAAGTCTCTTCAAACTGAGAATCACAAAGAGGTGCTCCAACGGCCATGAAGAACGCCTTCAGAGAAGGAGCTTGTGCTTGTCATGCTGCTGTCAGGTGTATGTGGGCCAATAGAAAGGACAGCCACTGTATTTCCATAAGGACTTCACAATATTGAGAAGCCTGGAGAGCTGAGAGAAGCTATTTAGTTCAAGCAAATTTCTTTATATGCCATTTGCCTGTTCTTCTTATGTCTCACCCCCAAATTTCCACCTATGTGAAGGATAACATGAAAGATTCTCACAGGAGAGAATGGGGAATAAATGGGTAGGCTGGTAAAGATGGCAGAGAAAGGAAGTGCCTATTTTGCCCTGGAGGCTGAAACAGCTTCCAGTCATGTTGACATATGTGCCAAAAGACCTTAGGGCGGAACCAAAATTTCTCCTCTGAGCTCAAAATGCAATGTGGAGGCATCCAGTTTATCTTTGCTGGTCCTCATTCTAAAAAAGGATTAACCTATCATGATGACGTGTGGGTGTTTGTTGGTGAAAGGACCTCAAACTTATTCCCATGGGCATAAGACACAGTGCTAAGTAAAAACTTGTTCGATGCTTTGCCCGTTAGTAGTAGTGGTAAAATTCATCAATGGATAATTAAGGACAGAAAAGAATGGCTTTAATGATGTGATTGCCAGTGCAAATCTCTACAGGTTTTTAGTTTGAATTATTTTCATAGGAGAACATGTGTATTCCAGATGTCCAATTTTATAAGGAAATAGACATGCCATGGTGAGAATTCACAATATGGAATAATTCACTTTGAGCTCATACAGTGTGGAAGACTGAAAAATAGACATATTCATTGTCCTCTTGTCTGATGTCCTGTCAGTTTATTTGCATTATTTCTGATTTCAAACCAATAATCACTTAACTTTTAGAGGAACCTCTACAGTTTTGACATGAATTCCATGAAGCACCAATCAGATTTTGCTGCTGACTGGATTTGACAAGTACTTCTAAGAGTGCAGAACAATTTTTAATAAGCAGTCAAATCACTTCCTATCAAATAAGGAAAAATAAATAAATGCAGATGTTGCTTAAAATAGTTGTGCTTTTGCTGACAAGACTGCATGTAAGTAGCATTATTGTAATTAAATGTGACAATATTGAAGAAAACATCCCTCTAAATGGGTACCTTTTAGTGTCCCAACAGAAGTGAAGAAACATGGTTAATGAAGTGATTGCATGACTAAATGAGAAAAAAGCCAATAATCTACGACAAAGAGCTGGTTCTGCTGATTTTTATTCAAAAGTTTCCATTGTAAGGCTTAGCTGACAGAAAAGGAACAACTAAATGCATATATTTTTGTTGTGAAAACAGGGGAGTAAGTCCGGTCTTGTGAGGCCGGCACCGAATATGCGACAGATGCAAATCAGGGAAACAAATAATGACCGTTTATTTACAGCAATATTTGCAGGTTCTTTTGGATTGCCGGTGATAAATTAAGAGCTACAGGTACACTAAGGTTAACTGATATTATAACAACAACACACTAAAACCAACACACACACACTAACAACAAGAACTTGCCTGCTATAAGCCTGGCTGCCTGGCTGAGAGACAAGCCTGTCGAACAGAAATACAGTGGAGCACAAGACAGTGTGGTCGCTATGAAAAGATAAAGGGAAAATAAAACAAGAATACACTCAGGGAAGCACAGAAATGCGCCTGAGGAGAAATGTGAAATACACCCAGGGAGGAAAAGTATATAATTTAGCATAAGCTGAGGTAAATAATCTTACCCACAAGGCGTCTTGAGTGCGGGGGGGATGGAGAGGGCGAATTTGTCAATCTATCCAGTCGTTGGTATGGTTCCAAGTCCTGTCCCGATTTTTGGGCCATGATTGGGGCGATATTTATACTCAAATTTCCACATTGCATCACCAGGGTATACTTGCCGGTGGGGATGACTATAGACAATCTTATGGCTTATGTTAATGTCACAAAGTCCGTTAATTCACACCTGCATGGGTGGAGGTAATGGCTCCTTTGTTTTAGGGCAGAAAAATGGGAGACTGTGACTGTGACCACGGGGGGCCTCCACCTCATTTCACAATCCTCCAGGCACCCAGATAACACCAGATATCGATCTAGTGATGGTTGCCATCTGACCCAGTGCTTGCCACCTCGTCCAGTGCTGATTTCGTGCTTGCAGGCATGCAGCTAAAGGGTGTATGTGACTTGGACTTTTGTCATTGATTAACTTTGCTCTCTCTACCGTCTTGCTACAGTTAAGACTAGGCATCAGACATGAATGTCAAAATAGTTATGAGGCATTGTAAACCAGAAGAATATCTGAGTAGTTCCTCTGGATTTAGTTAATGAATTCTCTTTGCTGAGATTCTGTGCCCATGTGTGCATAGACATTTCATGTTTCAGTCTGTAATGCATTGGATGCATAAATACCAGTACATTATTTCCTTCAGAAAAAAAAAAATTAACATTTCTGTAACTTAAAATATGCAAAGTCATTATTAGAATTTGCCTCACAAAATCATGTTCAGCAATATATATTTAAAGAGGTTTTTTGTCAGGAAGAACTGAACAAAAAGAAGAGGAGAAAAAATCTGTTTTGCTTGCTATGGAGTATCTTCTGGCCCATCAAAGAATCATACCATAAAATCAGAGAAAAAAATAATCTGACAAACAAATAAGATTTTTATTATTTTGTCAGGATGAGAGCACATCTACCGTGGGTTGACGAATTTCAGATGGGGAGCTTTTGTTCCCAAGTGAATGCTTCATCTACAGTGGCATTCAGCTTGACACTGAAAAACTTCAGCATAGGTGTACATGTAGTGCTCATAGCCAAGCTAGGTGAGCTGTAGTCTATGGATGTCTAGAAATACAGCTGGGGAAGCAGAAAGAAATCCACTTGAGACCATGGATGCCTTATTCAGGGAAAACTAAATTACAGACCACTGTCTTGGACTGGGATTCAACTGTCTAAATAGATTCAGCTGTGATGCTGTGGTATCATGTCACCTCTGTTTCAGAGATGTGCATGGATGTGCAGTTTTCCTGTAAGCCCTGCATTGTATCAGGTAGCTCTGTGGCTTGGATTCCGCTTTCATCTCAAATGGCATTAACACCTGTGTTTGGGAATTGAAGTGTTCCCCAAATCTGCCTTGATTGAAGCTTGGACACATAGCTCACTGCATTTATCACTAGCGCATACATACCTGCATTGTATGCATGTATGACTGGAGCCAAAGTCATCACAAGTACCCATAAATTGCTAGCTATGTCACATGACGTGGAAAGGGCAGAAATAGGATGAGGGAATTGTTTGTGTTGTCTTCCAAGTGTCCCAAGCACAGGCAGTTGCACAAAGGAGGTGACAGTCAGATCTAGCTAGCTAGTTTCATAGCAGTGTTTAAGCAAAAAAAAAAAAGCCCAGGTATAGTACAGGGGTAGGTTGAATAAGCCCCCAAATTTGGAATAAAGCAGAGTCCTCATTTCATTGTCATAATTATCCAAGGAGTCAGCTAATAAAAATAATCAAAAAGTAAAAATGAAAGAAAAATCATAGAACTCTGAGGAGCCACAAATAGTCTTCCTGCTTGTGGCAGTCTAATCTTGATGCTGTGCATTATACTTAAAGTGATTTACAGCTATTTAGTTGTCAAAGTTGGATTCCAGTATGTGGTTGAAGAAGTGAAACTGACATTGATTTCTCATATTTCCATCAGTTGTAAAGCCATATGGCACAAAAATACGCCTGCTTATTTGTTTACAAATTATAGTGAATTTAGCCAGTACTTTAATATGAGAGATAGAAATCATGTCACCGAACTTTTGGCCCTGTAAATACTCATTCCTTCCCCTAAATAGTTTCTAGGTTCCTGAAGCTGTCAATGCAAACAGTGATTCATCCTATTCTAAGGCAAGTGTCAAACACATTACATGTAAGTCCCATTGAAGAGGCTGTCCTCATAATTTAATGACTCCCTAAATTCACTTTTTAATATTGTGAAGAACATCTTTAAATTTTCAGGAACCTTGAATACAATGTGCTCAGGGCTTGACTTTGACTTGGCATGCAGATTTCCCTTGGGCTTGTCAGCCAGGGGATTTCTGTGCATTGTGTCAGCTGCTGAGCCCTAGGAGCCAGCTGTGGTAACCTCTTCAGCAGGACTCAACACGCAACCCACGTTTCCTGTGAAGGTTTCATGTACAGGTGCATGGATCTAGATTTGCATTTTGTAGGCATCCTGATAGAAAGGAAACTAACTGTTATTATCGCAAGATGCAGTTACAAATCTTTCTACACTATTCTTTTGCACAGTAAATGAGTAAATTTTGTACTCAAGAAGCATAATAATGTTATTTAAACAGCTCTTGTTAGGCTGAGTGATATTGAGCACATTAGATAGAGTTTGTCTGTCTAGACATTTTATAGAAGACTGACTTAAGAGGTCAAGGGTAAATGTAACAGAAACATTTTTAGTAGAAATTACTTGAATTTCTTTTCTTCATTAAAAAAATATAAAAAAAGAAGCCTGTTTTGGCAATGAATACACGGTCACTTCAGTCTTATGGATATTTTTGTTGCCTACAAAAATCTTTGTCTTTGAGAAAGTATAAAGACATGCAATGAGCCTAAACTTAGAGAGGCTGTTACTATCAGTCAGGAAGTGCTGAGGGCTTTTAAGTTGGGAACATCAAAATTCAGATCCTAAAAATTAACAGTGACTGTTCAAAACTTCTTTACAGATCAGCCTGTTCTGCTGTATGGCATGTCTTAGTAATAGTAAAAACCTCATCCTGGCTATTAAGAGAACAAGCAGAAATATAACTGTCTAGAAGATGTGAGGGAGAGCTAAAATTTGAGGTCATGAGAAGATAGTTGTCCTAAGCTTCATATAAAATGCTTCCCAAAATGGTTACATTTGAGAGCTGGACTCCTGTCCTTTCCTTTTTAGGACTCATGCTGTGGTGAACCGACCAC
>VZZY01017290.1:0-27837 GCA_013400335.1 Eurystomus gularis
CTTTTCCAGTCTAAATGATTCTACGGAAAGCTTTTTCCTATTAAAAAGTATTTACCTTCAGGAAAGCATTGTCCAGCTTCATTGTTCATTTCTTGCAAAAAAAGGATATTCCGTTGTATTTTCCTTATGTATGACTCAAATATATCTAGTGTATGAGCTGAAAAAACATAGATGGTAGTATGTGCATGTATTCTGGGAGATTTAGCCCTGCGGGTTTAAAAGAGTAGAGTCTGGTCTTTCCTCATTAAGTTCTAGAAAAGTGCTGATTTATGTATCTCATTAAGGGACTCAGAACTAACCGCTACCTGACAAAATATGGATAACTGATCCTATATGCTTTTTCTTGAAATAGATTAAGAGTCTAGGGCTTTTTCCTTATAGATTCACTGTGTGACCATGCACAAACCCTTTGGTCTGCTTTTCCAACAGATAAAACCAATTTCCTGCCTCCCAGGAATCTGTCAGAATAAATAGATGTAAATGTGTCCAGGTACTATGGCAAGGGTAGGGGGCATGGAGATTAACCGAATGCCACTTTTGCTGAGTCTGAGCTTGCTTGACCTTTCCCTGTTAGACCACAAATGTGTTTTTTTCTAAGCCCGGCACTCTGGGTAGTAATATATAATTGTAACCAAAAGAATTCTTATTATTATTAATTATCTGTATAACAAAAATGTCCATAATATTTCTTAAATATTGAGCACATGATCATTAAGCTAACAAGGGGCATACCTTCTTATTTAATCTCTATATAGTTGTAAGAGGATTGTTTCCTGTATGTGTTTATGTGTATCCCCTCAGCTGAATCCTCTAGAAATGAAAAACACAGCAGGAGGCAGTAATAGTGATTATAAATTGAGTTTATGATGAATAATTTTCAGTTCTGTTAGCACAGAGGGAGTAATTCAACTTTTTCAATTGTCACAAGATGTTGCATGGTTTAGTTATTGCACCAGTTTGATTTTCAGTGTGTTGTAGGTACGTTATAATGCGTATTGTAGGTTTGACTTCTTCTTCAAGGTGTTGCTTGCTCTTTATAGAAGGAGAAACAAAATGATGGATGAAAGATTTCAGAACAAATTTTCCAATCCTTTTACTCATGAAGAAGTAGGATCTGGCTTCTGAGTGATGGCTTTGTGAAGTAGTGATGGTGAGACGTGAGCTGCAGGTGACTTGTAGTTCAAACACAGCTACACACAGATCTCTTGATAAATTTCTTGCAGCTTAAGATGATAAACTACATGGTCACAGAGGGAATACAAAAATCACAAAAGTCTGATTAGAGTTTTCCATGGACTAAGACAGGGAAGAATGAAGCTTTATCCCAGAAGTTGGAAGCTGAAAGGAAAAAAGGATTACCGTGGCTTATTCAATAAGCATTAGTTGCCAATGTAACCTGGCCAAGTAATATATTTAAGAATTTTTAGGCATTTATAGGACTTTGTCACTATCTTCCATAGCTGTTAGCATGGTAAGTAAGAATTACATCCAGAGTGCTTAATTCATGTTTGGATGTACTTAAGAGAAGGACAGACAGCTGTTCAGCTGTAGTTCCTGGAGTAATGTCATTCACTTATACAGAAAGGAGGAATCTTTCTTTAATTAACAAATTATGAGGCACAATTCACTGCCCTACACTGTGCTGGGCCAGGTCCCTGGTCAACAGTCCCTTCTGGTCTTAAAACATATGAATATATGAATTTCTGAAATAAGGATGCATCTTGCCCATAGCTCATCACCATGTCACTAGAAATTAGGGGATAGCCCACACAATGGGAGCATCTACTGCACTTTCCCTGTCTTTGTATACAGCACCTTGCACTTACACTGCATTAATCACTAGAAGCACTTGAGCAACACACAGGGATTATCTGATGTTCACCCTTTTCCTCTGAATCATTGGAGACAGCTTGAGACAACTGGAACCTGCCGTCATGTGTTTTTATTGTGGTATGTTACAATAGAGGAATCAACAAATACTTATAATGCACCATAGCCAAGGCAAATTTTAACAATTCACATGCAGTGCTTTCACTGTGTTCACCTTTTGAATGTCTGGTTGCTATGCCCAGCCAAGGTGATGACAACAACCACAGTCATTCTAGAATTCAGATACCTTTCTTTGCAGGTACTCCAGTTGCAAGCTGAACTCTGTAGCGTGTACAAAGGTTAATATGTGTTCTTGTATATCACAAGAGAACAAGTGAAAAAGCAATATTGATTTTGTTCATTATTCAGTGGACAGAGGTGCAATAAGCACAGCTTTGGGGTATTACTAAATTTTCTCTCATTGATTTACCCGGACAACAAGGATAATGATTTTGCAGCACAGGGACTTAACAACTTTGGAGACAGGCAGTGAAAGGGGGGAAAAAAAAATCCCTGTTTATCTGTTTCCTTGCATTTACAAGTATCAAATTACTTGAGAAAAAGTGTTGCTTTTCTGAAAAGAAAGTTGCAAGCATGAAGACTTACTATGCCCCTGCTTTAGAACGTGCATGAGATGTGGGATAATAAGGTAGTACCGCAGGAAGGTGGAAAGGACTGGCAAGTGAATTTTCCATGGCATCATAATTTCTTCAGCAAACCTAGTAGATGTGCAGAAATAGAGCTGGGTAAGAAAATATCCTCTCATGTTAAAAATAGGTTTCAAATACTCAGCTGAACAGTTTAAATATTAAAAAGTGTTTGTGAACCAACAAAGAGGAATTATTCTGTTCAACTGAAGATCCTTATTAAATTTTTTAAATGTTGAATTTTGACTTTTTCACCTCATTACTCACCCTGTTTTCCAGATGACTTAGGAATATGCTGAAGAAGAGAGATTCATGTGGGATAATCTTCTCACTTGTGCACAACCCATCATTTTTTTCCCTAACTTTGTTTCCTGTCTTTTAGCAAGCCATTAATCCACCAGAGGAGCTTCTCTCTTGTCCCATTGCACCATGGCTCCTTTATGAGAGTTTGGCTAGGAAACTTCTCTAGTGCCTTTGGAAAATGGAATGCTCTAAGATTAAAGCAAAGCTGTTCCCTTTTGGATGGGAGAAAGAACACTCTCCCTCCAGTAATCCCCTCCAGAAGAGCTGTAATGGGACCATGCATAGCTAGTGTGATTACTACTGCAAAATCATCAAAGCCTGCCCATTTTTCTTTCCATGCTGCAGTGGTACCCTGGGACAAATCCTGCCACAGGCATAGCAAATATTTGTGCCTCACCAGAGACATTCTACCTTGTATCCACATAATACTCCCTGCTGCTGTTGATCAGACCCTGTTCCTGTTTTCCCAGCACCTTTCATCATGGCTCACATCCTAAGCAGTAATAAACCTTTATCAGCTGAACCAGCACAATGCAAATTCCTGGGTTTAGATCCTGCATCAAACTGAGGAATTGGTACTAGGTAAACATTGCAATCCCTTGTGTTTTTATCCTTCTCATGTAATTTGTAGCTGTGTAAGATTTAAGGTGTAAATGAAGAGTGAAAATTGAATTTCCAGTTTTACCCAGTAGGCAAGCCAGATCACCTGTAGGCTTAGTAGCAGATGTATAGTAAAACAGGTCTCAGTACCTTTCCAATCTCATTTGTGGTGCAGAGAAATCCACTTGACCCCTGCAGTACCAATGAGACAACAGTGGTATCAACAGCGAATAGAGAAAGAAATCAAAAAACTTACATAGAAGACAGATCTTTCTCCTCCAGGAAATTTCCTTCAAATATTCTTGTATAATATGAAGAAACCACACTGAAAAACTACAAGAAGGTATAGTTTAAAACTAACTATATGTTAATGTGCCCTTTGATTTGGTTAAAAACTACTATATGGGATTTACATGACATGGTGAAAAAACTGCATTGTGACAGTTTTTACAGGCTGTTTATAAAGACTGAATTATTCCCATATTTCTTGCCATAGATTTGAAAACTTTCTTTTAAAAATTAGTCAACCAAACCTCAGATTTGATACCAAATTTCTCTTTGGGGAACCTTGAGTTTTTTTCTGAAGTGCCTGCTTGCGATGTCATCAAAATGTCAGTTGGTTACTATTTTACACGTTGTCATTGGTCACATTATTATCCATACATTACACAATGAATGTCTCACTGACTACAAACATGTTCCATCTCCTGGATTTAAAAATGAAAGCAGTACTTTTGCACAAGCTGAGAACTCATGCCTTTTGCTATCTCCAAGGGGATACTTGTAGCATCAAGTTAGTCCCATGTGTAAGATTTCATGGAGTCAGAAGACAAGACACGGGAAATGTAAAGAATCATAGAATCATAGAATGGTTTGGGTTGGAAGGGACCTTAAGGATCATCTACATCTAGCCCCACTGCCATGGGCAGGGACACTTTCCGCTAGACCAAGTGTCTCAAAGTCCCATCCAACCTAGTCTTGAACACGTCCAATGTTGGGGCATCTACAGTCTCCTTGGGCAACCTGTTGCAGTGGCTCACCACCCTCAGAGTGAGGAACTTCTTCCTTACATCTAATCTAAATCTCCCCTCCTCTAGTTTAAAGCCATTACCCCTCATCCTACCACAACAAACCCTTGTAAAAAGTCCCTCCCCAGCTTTCTTGTAGATCCCATAGAAAATATGACTCAGCAATTTCTTGGGAAGTTAATACTTCTTCTGAAAACCAACAGTGCTGCCCCAAACTGAGAAATGTAACAACTCCACTTGAAGTGCTAGGGCATGAGCAATAGGCCCTGAATTAAAGTTGATGTATGGATGAATCTCGCAACTGAACAGTATGACTGAAACCAGCAGAGGCTGGTTTAGATGATTAGCTGTGAGAACAGACACAGCTAGAGACAGACCAAAGCAGATAGAGGTGCCTCCTCCTCTTTGAGTTTCTTCCCAGGCTTGGCCAACCTTGGACAGAACCCAATAAGGAGGAAAAATAGCAGGTGTCCCACTTTTGAAGTTAATTTTGAGGACTGCCTGT
Source organism: Eurystomus gularis (assembly GCA_013400335.1). Lineage (NCBI taxonomy): Eukaryota > Metazoa > Chordata > Aves > Coraciiformes > Coraciidae > Eurystomus > Eurystomus gularis. The sequence goes on from VZZY01017290.1 coordinate 4,953, forward strand.
GCAACCTGAGTTGTTTATCCAACAGTATAAAAGTTGGCCCCGCTTGCAGAGAGCTTCAGAAGGTGACCTGTGGGTGGACGCATCACGCAGGGGTTCCCCCGTTACTGGAAAGGCCTCCGACTGCTCGCTGCAGCTGGGACTCCCCAGCAACAGCAGGACAGGACAGGAACATCAGAGAAGACAAGGGTAATGGATTTGATAGGAACGCTGGAAAGGACATGGGTAGTGGATTTGATTGTCTGTCCCTTTGGTATCTGCCACAGTTTAGCCACGTAGCTCTGTAGAATGTATCCTTTTCTGCTGGTGCACCTCTCTGGCATCTGCTGGAGTGGTCTGTGCATGGCTATGGTGGTATTCGGGGTATGGTTGGTTTCTCCCTCTGTTGTTATATTTGCTGCTTGGTTCTAGTATTCAGGGTATGGTTGGTTTCTCCCTCTGTTGTTGAGTTCGCTGCTTGGTTCTTCTTTCCTTCTGTTATTGAGTTTGTGGTTTGGTTTGTTTTCTCTTTTGTTATATCACCCAGGGTGAGTGGGTTTATTTCTTCTGTTGCCGGCTCTGTTATACCATTCCTGAACTCCATGGAGACAGATAATAAAATCTACATCTGTTTATGCATCTGGCTTCTGCTGATGGTCTCATTCTTTATGCTAGGCCAGGTGATTGGCAAAACACCACCAAGTAGAGGCCTTGTGCTGTTCTCTGTTTTCTCTTCTTGCCAAAATGGATGATACCGTTCTCTACAATAAGAAGTTTTGAGGCATGGAATTGAAGACAAAAATCCGAAGGAAGACAGGAATAGTCTTGCTGAGCATGTAAAATGCTGCATGTGCTTCCTGTAGATACAAATGTGCATCTCCATCTGTTAATCAGCCATTCTGTCCCTCTTGTTTCAATGGGGTTATGTTGCTAAATTCACTGCGCCACTCCACACATTTATACAGTATATACATACATAAAAATATATCTATACAAAACAAAGAAGGCAGGATATTTAACAAGTGCAAGTGATACACAACTAAATCTGTGGAATATGAGGTTGATAGATGCCCCATCCCTGGAACCATTCCAGATGAGGTTGGACAGGGCTCTGAGCAACCTGCTCTAGTTACAGATGTCCCTGCTCAGTGTGGGTAGGTTGGACTAGATGACCCTGAAAGGTGCCTTCCCACCCAAACCAGTCTATGATTCTATGATTCTGTGAACATGCTGCCACAGGAGAGTAAAGGAGAAATATTTTGTCTAGAACACAAAAAGGTGTGGATATTTCTATGAGTAACAATGACAGCTGTAGATTTTATAACATAAAATTGACAAGGCTGCTACTGTTCATATTTTGGTTTTTAAACTGCTAACCAACTGAGCAATGGAGAAATTTGCTTCCCTGGTAAAGTATTGCACAGTTAAGGCTTATTGGTTGAGTGCTGAATGCCTTCAGCTTCCTGTGAAGCTTGCATCTCCTGCCAGAGGCTTTGTGAATGTTAATCCACCCATCTGTGGACCATCCACTCTACCACAGCTGGAGGTGAGATGCAGAAAATACTCGAAAAGTAGCCTGTTAAACTACAGTCATTTCCATGTACTCAGACACATATGCAGACTTCATCCTCTGGGTCCTGTTGTTATGCTTCAATGGCAGAGATGAGAGAGGTACTTTGGGACACAAGAGAAGAGGGTATGAGGGAAGAGTATAAAGTCATTCACAACTCAGAAAAGACTTTCTGTACCTCCAAGAATCCCAGGCAGAGATAATGCAGGGCTCTTACTGAAAAACAGGAATTGAAGAGTCAGAAAATGGAAATTATTTTATTTCTTAGTCAGCTAGCATTGGTTTTAAAATTGCAGTCTAGGTGAGGTATGTCTCACCTTACAGTTTTAACTTCACAAGAAAAAAAAGTGACTATCAATCAACCACCAATTCTCAAGAGAATATTTCATAGATAAAATATTTTCATTTTGAATCACCACCAGCTGCCAACTTTTTAAGAGTATTGAATTTCATTTAGACAGCCCTTATGACACGACTGCAGGTATGTTAAAAAAACCACTTGACCTTGGAGAAATTAATATATAAGTAAAGCATATGAGCATATGACTTCCACTGTTTAGCTGGTAACTTTTTTATACTTTCTGCAGAAACCAGCTTTTAATTTTTTTTCTATGCAGTAATCTCTCCTTTCACCGGCTCTTCTCCTCTGATGCTTTTAAATGAGAAGAAAAGCTGTTTACAGGCTTTAAACATCCTTTGGTTTCCAAGCTGTGCTACGTAAAGCAATGAAGCTGTCTGGAAATATAAAACACCATTTGCTTTGGACATCTCACCTCCATTTCCAGTAGTTTTGCACCTGGCAGTGAGGTCACGATTAAAAGCATATCCAAATTGGTTTTTACAGAGTACTGTCACAGCTCAATAATAATTCTCCCTAGTTCAGCAAATATTTTTTTTTTTTTATGTAGAAATTGAGAAATGATGCAATAGGCTACATTTTTTAATCTCCCTAAGATTTGCAGCTCACCACCACTCTAAATAGCTTCATTGTTTTTCCATTATTTTTCCATTCCATTTATTGCACCTTCTGAGACTTATGCAATAAACAAGTCCCTCTAAGAATTTGTTGAATGCTTATCAGATATTAAGTAAAGTTGCTGCTCTGCCCGTTCTATCTGAGGTCTGATCCAGGCCTTTTGGAAGACAGTAGGAGGAAAACGTATCTAGAAGTCTTACAGGTGGGACACGGTAGAGAAAGGTGAAAAGAGGACTCTCAGCACTCTGACAAGACACTCTGAGCATTGCTATCACTAAACAGTTTCACTCATTTGATAGACTTAAAAGTATTGTTAGACTAAAGTAAAGATCTCTCATCCTGCAGAATCAACTCCACAATGTGAAGAAAGGAAGAAAAGTGGTATGTCATCTCATTCCACACAGACATTGGTCTTCTAGGTGAAAACATACATCTCTGTATTTTTGACAGTCTGGAGTGCCTTTGGATAATTATCAGTATCTTCCCACTAAAAAATGGAAATAAACTGATGAATGAGGACATTTGCAGTAGAGGAATTTAAACCAGCTTTCTATTTCTTATCTTTATATCAGATGATTCCTTTTCTTTACCCCAAACATGAAAACATAATCTTTTATCTGACCCACACATTTTCTTTTTTTCTAGCCTCTGGTAAACGTAATTGTGAACCTATAAAATCCCTCTCCCTTTATATTTTATGGGGATGCAGCAGTAGTTTGCAGCAGCTCCACGGATTTTCAAGTCAGTAAAAGTGACATTTTTTCTAGTGTAATAATCTTAGAAACTGCATTTATCTAAGCAGTTAATGACTCTTGCTACAGTAAGTTTTCATTAGCTTGTTTTTTATTTTTAGTGTATTTTCAAGTCCCCTCTATTGTGCAAGGAGTAATGAAGCTCAGTATCATGACAGAAGTTTTTGCTTCACGCAGCAGCAGTTCTCTGAATCTCTGCTTCTATGATTCTTCTGTGCTATACTGACTTTTCCATAACACTGTGAATACCACCGAGGTTAGCTTGGCAAATCCAGCATAAAGAAACCAGTGGGGTCACTGGCTTTGCAGTTCTCTGGGAAATGATCAAAGTCAACAACATTCAACAACTTTGCCCATTGAAGCGTGCCTCTTCCCTCCATTCCAATGCTATTGCATTGCAAATTAAATCTATTAGTTTTGCCCTTTGTTACTCAGATTTCTTTAGCAACTTAGAATTCAAGTGTCTTATGCAAAGGCTGTTTTTGTGACCCTCCTTTTCAGCCTCCTCCTTACCCTTGACAGTGGCAGGCTGTAAATCAGTCATGTGACGCTTCTCTACATCATGTTCTAACACTTTCAGACCACCTTAGTGCCATCACTTTGAAGACATCTTTGTCACCAATAAGTAAAGCATAAGTAAAACATTAAATGCAGTAAATATGTGACAAGATAAGAATATGACCACAGTAACAGCTTTTTTTGTATGAGGTGTACAATTCAGCTGACTGTGACCCTTCTGCATCTAGATCACCCTCCTATTCCCTGGAAAAAGATTTCCACCAGCCTTTTTCTATATGAACTGCTCAAAAGTCTCTATAATTACATAATGTCACTACGCTTTCTAGGCAGGTACCGCTTTAGCTGCTGCTTTTCTATATAAAGTCTCATGTACTTTGGGACATTCTGACAGCTCAAAGCAGGGGGTTTTTCATTAAGAACTCTCTGCTTTGGAAGTATCTTCCAAGCCACTTGGATTTTGTGTCTTAGGGAAACGTTTATGCATTTCTCTGTGCCGTTGTGAGGCTAGAAAGGGTAGCTGGGGTAAACTGCAAGATATAAATACACTGCATTAGACTTTTAAAAACATTTCTTTAATTTCCAGATGTAAAAGTAGGTGTTTGTTTACAAAACAGGTGCTGAACAGTGGACGTATTATGAAATCAAAGCCCGTTTTCTGCAACTATAGCCAGGAACCATATAAATATATCTACTGTTGGAAAATATAACGTGAGAAGCAGTGCAAGGTCTCACTTTCAGTCTAAGCCATACTGTGTTTTCTTGTTAAAACAAGGAGCAAGAAGTAGGTTGTGAATCAGAGAATGAGCTTTTCCTGAATTGACCTCGCCTTTGGTGCCAGTAACAGAACTGAGTCTTTATTAAACCATTGAGCGCCAGGCCTCTTAACATGCCCAGCTGGGCCATGTCTTTTTAGGCACTTGTGCGATTTGCATCACAGTGGCAGGACATATGAAAAAAGTCCTGGGGCCATGCAGCTGCCATTTCTTTAAACTACTGCCACTTGCACACACTTAAGTTAAACAAAATGTGTGTTAATATCATACCTCTGTGTTCAGACCAAAGGATATAAGCTGACACATTGGACTCAAGTGCAAAAGGCCCCTGTGTACTTGCTGAGATGGAAGCATCGGAAATGGGGGAGATTAAGAAAGGATCTGACTGAAAGCCTTTCACAGCTGCCACTCCTGGGAAGAGTGTACAGACGCTTCTTCCATGTGTGGGCAGAGAGGATGGGTCCCCCGAAAGAGAGGGGAAAGAGTTACTGGTTTTCTTGGTGAGAAAATGGAGCTCTCCAGTGGGCTAGATGCTTGGAAGAGAACTGGTATCTAAGACACCAGAAAATTATAACAAAGCAGCACTATTCAGCACCTCGCTCCATGTGGGCTGGTGAATAATGTTACCAATAAGCTAAATTACAGCAGCATATTTGGTACAAATCAGTAGCATTGAATTATCGCTCTGGTAGTTGTGAACACTTCAGTTGTTTCTTACTATACAAATAAAGCCTTCACATAGTCAAAAAAAAAAAATCCACCTACAGAAATAATCACACATGACTGGGAGACATGTAACATATAATCTGTTTGAGTGTCTTGGCCAAAAGGCCAAGAAGTGTTAAAGGGAAGGGATGTGAGCCCCAAAGCCTGGATCACTTTGCCTTCATTGAGTTTGTTTTCCTTTCAGCTTTAGATGGAGAAGCTGTTCTTCAGTTCCTTTTCTGTGCCTGACTGTGCTGCCATGAACAGCCATGAACACCTTCCATATTTCACATCAGCAGTAGTTCTGCTCCAGTAGTGGATGAAGTGATTCATCTGTGGAGCTAGTATATAAGTTTAAATTTGTCTAAGAGCTTAATGCTATTTTGGAGTTAAAAAGGCACTACATAAATGAAAATTGTTATTCTATATTAATCAAAGTCAAAATATTTACTTACTTTAGTTGCTTTATTCTCAGTGGAGGAAAACACAAAGTCAAACAGCGAAACCTTTTAATAGTGTCCTTCCTGAGCCAAAAAAATGTTGGCTGTGTCAAGATGTTCTCTTTTTTTTCTTTTTGTCTCTTTTCTTCACATTTCGATGAACCATCCCATAACAGCATCATCACTGCCTGTATCTTTAAATTAGCTTGAGTCAAAACCAAGCAATAAGTAAAGGATGATTCCCCTCCTTACTAGTAACTAGGACATTAGAAAAAATAATTTAAAAAATACATTAAAAATGAAAATTATTTTAGTTTATAACATAGATCAACTAAAATAATAAAATGTAAGACGGTTATAAACCTGTTGTCCCTAGTACAGAAGGGGTGAAAAGAATCTCTTGGTAATTCAAATTAACAAAGCAGAGAAAGATACATTTATCCTTTTTTTTTTGTAGGCACTAGACTGGAGACTTTCCTCATTTTCCTTTACTATTTCCTCTTCCTCTCCCTTTTCCTTTTAATGTTGATGCAAGAGAAAATGTAGTATCTTGGGTGCTATTATAGTATTTGCAGTACATCTTGTAATATGTGTAGAGTATCTTGTTTGTCAGGTTAAAGAAGACCACATAAAACAAGAAATGAATTTTTGGCAACCAGTAATTGGCTCTGAAACATGAAATGTATCAGTTTGTATCAAGTGAGGGTGACAGAAGATGGAGGACTTGAGTCTCTGACTTTGCCTCAGTATCTCAGCAGCAATTAAATGAGGTTAATGAGGCTTCTGTGGACCACCTCTTGCCCCGTCCTAAGCCCACTGAAACATTCATTAATAGCAAATAATAAAACACTTTTATTGTTACTATTCAAACATACATTATTCTACCAGAAAAGAGATCAGATTTATTGGCCAAGATCATAAAAGAAAGTTAGTCCTCAGGGACAAATAGTGAAAGAAAAGAGAAATAGGTGAGTGCTCTGGCTCTTGGTGCCCTGGTAAATGATGTACTGACCTGCAAAACTGAGACACTGGGCTCCACCCTGGCTGTGCCAAAAATGTTCCTGAAGGATGCTACTTACCCAGATGGAAGAAATGTTTTTGCCCTATCTTAGTGCTCTGCAGTTGTGTTTCTGCTACTTGCCCTGTAGTGAGCGCTTCTGCAATGCCACAGTCAGCCTGACCGGGCAGGAGAAGACAAGGCATCTCTTCCTCCCTTCCCAGTAGCAACACAAGTTTAACCAGCCTAAGCCACCGCAACACCTCACTCGGTCTTAGTGAAGATTTCTAGATGTTCCTGCAAGGAAAACAAAAATATTTACATTTGTCAAACAGGAAAGAAAGTCTATGAACATTTGGTCTTGCTTCCTCGGTAGTACAATCTTTCAATAATTTCAGAACTGAGCCTTTAGCTACTTCAGATATTTTCAGATATTTTCAGATACCACATGATAGCATATGTTCAGCCATCTGTGGATACCAGTCTTAATGCCTGGGATCAGGGAATTTACAAGAATATGTTGGAATATCCGGCTTTCAATCACCTACCTGAGGATATTCTCTGGAGTATTTTGTGTGATCTTACACTATTTCAGGGAACCTGGGATTTATCTTTAGGCAATGAGTAACTTTGGCTTATTGACTATACTTTCAAACGGTTATTTTTCTTTTTCCAAAAGGAAATTTGATTATTTGGCACTTCTGAACTTCTTTATTACCTCATTTTATGTTGACATCAAGAAAGCAATATTTTCAATACTTGTTAATATTGATAGGTCTGTTCTTCCTAGTATCATCTTTCTGTAACAACCACTACCAGCACAGTGCAACTACGGGTAGGAGAAATGTGCATTATTTGCTACAAACAAAACATTAGAAGGCTGAACTTACAAAAGTTGTACACAATTTTATTGAAATAAAGGACATTGTTGTGCATGTTTGTTCAATATTTAGATTAATTCAATCACCTCATCAAAGTAAGAGCTCTGTTGCTCTGTCGAACTAATATGTACCACACACATAATTACAAAAACTTTCCCTTGTTCGTTCCATTCAGAGGAAAATTAATTTCAGTGGCAAAGCCTTAAACCTAATGTTATTGACCAGCAGATGTATTTTCCTTCCTAGTTTTGATTTACAAACTGGTTTGATTTAGATACATTTTAAAAAGTAGGAAACATCTTTTTCCTCTCTACAGTTCCAGCAAAATCACCATACATTATATATGACATTGTATTTTACTGTAGGACAAGTTAGAGCTGTAACAAAAGCATACGATTGCAGAGACAGGTCTTTAGCAGAATGGATTTTAAAATTTTTTTTTTCGATAACAGGAGGTTAAAGAAAAGGTATAATAAACAGCTATAATGTACTAAACAAAATGTATTCCTAGTACTATAAAACAAAGGGTAGAAGCTACTGAACAGTGACAATAGGGAAGTAAAATTCAAAACCTGGAAGGATTGTTTCACCTTTTTTCATTTAATTGCATTATATTTTTAATTTCTTCTTCCTCTGTTAGACTTCAGTTATTTTAATGTCTTAATCTCTCTCCCTGTAGTAACTAATGGATGATATTATAGAACTAGAGTATTTAACAAAAAAAACCCCCTTGGCTTTATTATTTAAAATGTGCTGATAATAGAAGACAATTTGTTTTATGATGATACAAATTCAAAGGCTTCTGGTACTTAGAAAAACTATGCAAAAAAAAATTATCAGCTAAAGCCAATGTTATTGAAAATAATTATATTTTAATTGTACTCTTCTTAATGAAGTAATTTCTATTTTTTAGAATAGAAATTACATTCTTTGAAGAATAATCTTTAATATCCAATATTGGTGATAGTCCAAAACAAGTTTTTGGCATGTTGTGATATTCTTTGAGGCCACATCTTTGGATACAGATACCTTTTCACAGTTTGTGTGACCTTAATAATAGATTCATGGATCTTAAAGATCTGAAATCTTAGTGGATACCTTTCTATACACCACAGAGTGGAGCCTGTCATTTCACAGAATCACAGAATCACAGAATTTATATGGTTGGAAAGGACCTCCAGGGTCATCAAGTCCAACCTTCTCCTAGCATCACTCTAACCGCTACACCACTACACCAAATCCTCTCTAACCACTACACCATATCCTCAAGCACTGCATCTATTCGTTCCTTAAACACCTCCAGGGATGGTGACTCCACCACCTCTCTGGGCAGTCCATTCCAGTGCCTAACTACCCTCTCAGTGAAGAATTTCTTCCTAATATCTAATCTGAACCTCCCCTGACGCAACTTGAGGCCATTTCCCCTCGTCCTATCATTACTAATTTGAGAGAAGAGACCAACACCAGCCTCGCTACAACCTCCTTTTAGGTAGTTGTAGAGGGCAATGAGGTCTCCTCTCAGTCTCCTCTTCTCTAGACTAAACAAACCCAGTTCCTTCAATCGCTCTTCATAGGGCATGCTCTCCAGCCCTTTCACCAGCTTCGTTGCCCTTCTCTGTACCCGCTCCAGCACCTCAATGTCCTTCTTGTACTGTGGTGACCAAAACTGGACACAGTACTCAAGGTGCGGTCTTACGAGTGCCGAGTACAGGGGCACAATCACCTCCCTACTCCTGCTGGTCACACCGTTTCTGATACAGGCCAGGATGCCGTTGGCCTTCTTGGCCACCTGGGCACACTGCTGGCTCATGTTCAGCCGGCTGTCCACCAGCACCCCCAGATCCTTTTCTGCCAGGCAGCTCTCCAGCCACTCCTCCCCAAGCCTGTAGCGTTGCTGGGGGTTGTTGTGACCAAAGTGCATGACCCGGCACTTGGCTTTGTTAAACCTCATACAATTGACCTCAGCCCATCGCTCCAGCCTGTCCAGATCCCGCTGCAGAGCCTTCCTACCCTCAAGCAGATCGACACTTGTGCTTAATTTTGTGTCATCTGCAAATTTACTGAGGGTGCATTCAATTCCCTCGTCCAGGTCATTGATGAAGATATTAAACAAGACTGGTCCCAAAACTGAGCCCTGAGGGACCCCGCTTGTGACCGGTCGCCAACTGGATTTCACTCCGTTCACCACCACCCTCTGGGCTCGGCCAGCCAGCCAGTTTTTAACCCAGCGAAGAGTCCTCCTGTCTATGCCATGAGCTGCCAGCTTCTCCAGCAGAATGCTGTGGGAAACGGTGTCAAATGCCTTACTGAAGTCCAGATAGACAACATCCACCGCTTTTCCCTTATCCACTAGGTGGGTCACCTGATCATAGAAGGAGATCAGGTTGGTTAAACAGGACTTGCCCTTCATGAACCCATGTTGGCTGGGCCTTATCCCCCCATTGTCCTGCACTTGCCGTGTGATCACCCCCAAGATGAACTGTTCCATAACCTTTCCCGGGACCGAGGTCAGGCTGACAGGCCTGTAGTTCCCCGGATCATCCTTCCCGCCCTTCTTGTAGATGGGTGTCACATTGGCAAGTCTCCAGTCATCCGGGACCTCCCCAGTTGACCAGGATTGCTGATAAATGATGGAGAGCGGCTTGGCAAGTTCCTCTGCCAGCTCCTTCAGCACTCTTGGGTGGATCCCATCTGGCCCCAAATTTGCACAGGATGAAAAGATAACTTCTTGTTTTGGTATTAAAGACTTTTCCAAATTGGCTGGATTACCCCTTTGGAGGTGAAGAGTCTGTGCAGGCATTTTTGGCTTAATTACAGCAAGGTATTTCTATTCATTGGGAGTTAAGTTATTGCAGAGTACAGTAAAAATGGAAATAGATTTGGAAATGCATTGGGGTTTCAGGGAGAAAAGGGATGGAAGTGGTGACACATCAAGTCCTCTGCTCCCAGAAGTCTGAATCCTATTTTGTTTTTGCTAACAAATGGCTGAGTCATGTTTGGCTCTCTGTGGAAGGAAGGTACAAAAACCCACATGGTTAGCTCTGCAGCAGGAAATCTCTCCTGTCAGGTGCTATTATGTAGTGTTACAGCACCATGCATTAAAATGGTGTCTGGTGAACTCATTAGGACTAAAGTCAGCTTCTCAAACCTGTATTGGAGCAGCAGCTGAATGCCTCAGAGTATGAGCATTTTGCTTGAGTGAATTATGCAGGATTTTGCAGGGAATAGAATAAAGTCAGAAGTACTTTCATTAGTAAAAAACTTCAGTAACAAATATCCCCTTCTCCTGAAATACTAGGCTTTGGTTAGGGAGAAACAACATTTTGAAGGGTCTTCTTCCCTTCTGCTGTCTGAACCCTCCAGCATGATAATCAGAGACCAGTGCTAGCACTGAGATTTCTTCCTGTGTACCTCACCACCACCAGTTCCATTTTTGTGCACTCAGGTGACAACACATAGCGGGGTAGCCCTTAATACAGAAGTCCTTCTTGAACGTGTGTTAAATTTTCCATCCCATCAAAATTGAAAAGACTTTATTTCTGTACTTTATGGTTGAATCCATTAAGCTCCAGTGTTTCTTTATTAATACTTTTATATTTGGAAACAGAGGGCTTCTTTGTATGTCTCTCTGCTTTAATGATTGATTACAGATTTGTTTGGTCTACCTTTAGATTTCCTCTGATAAGTTAACCACATTTTGGAAGTTTTATCGTGGAGATTAATTCGAAAGGATTTTATTATTATTATTGAGACAGATTTCAATGTTTGCTTGTACTAGAGTCTACTATATTTCACTTTTAAAGTCCAGAGTCCTTAAGGTCATATCTGTGATTATGATTACGAAAAAATATAATTGGTGTTATTTCAAGAAAGAATATTATTAAGTAAGTTTCCTACCTACTTTTTTTTTTTATTAGGAAACTTTTTTCTGTATATAAATATTGTGTTTCATCCCACTACACCTGTAAGTAGAATGCTATTTGGTCTCATTCTAAGACAGTCAAGACCAAGCTCTGCTTAATGGATCCTTATGATGATGATGAAGAATTTTCTTTTATTTTATTCCCCACCTCACCACACTCCATCTTTGTGTTATGCTTTTATAAAAGAAAAAGGTGAGCTGAATCCTTAGGGATGAGGGAGAGAATGAGAGAAGGCAGAGCTGCTTTCAAGAGGGAGCAAAAAAGTGAGTTATAGCAGGAAACTGGAAGCATGAAGGAGATAGTCAGTCTGTGGAGGTGAGGAAAATCCCTTGAAAGTCTTGCGACATTTCTGAAGGGATAGGGCTCAGTGCTTCAATGTATACCCATTAAATTGGTAAAATTAAAGCCCGGAGGACACAGCTAGAAACCAATGCATAAATTGATTTTTAATTTCTATCTTACTTTTTCATGTTGCTTTGAATTTTGCATGTATTAGAAGTTGAAAGGGGTTAATTTTATTTATTAATTTCTTAAATCTTTATCTGGCTATTAGAAACAGGTCTTTCAGTCTTTTGGGGTAGTGCATATGAAGGCAAGCTCAACCAGATCAACCTCAGAGCTCTGTTCATCTTGAATTCTCATGGCAGTCATCTAGTGCCCACTCTTGAGGACTGGCTTGTCTCTGAAGGCAGAATTGAACTCAGGCAACTGCTTATTCTCCTGTTGAAAGATACCATCATGTTTCAGGATGAATTTGAACATAGCAGGGATTCTGTTTTGTTGGCAAGTGTACCTAACATCTCTTACTGGATTTGAACTCTATCACAGCACGTACTTGTGTAGGCTCGACTGACATGGTATTCTTAATGTTAAAATAATAAACAGTGCAAAGTCATCCTGTAGCAAATGCAATCAGAAGACAGATAGGCACAATTTAACTACTTCCAAGGTTTTAAAGTAGCACCCAGTCAACTTGTGCCATAATGCAATGAAAAGGAGGATTTTCAACAAGCTCATGTTATTTAAATTCATTATCTTTTTCTGCATATACTTCTGGTCTCCAGACAACAGTTTTTCACAAGAAGCATTGATGGCAGTAAGCTTTTATTTCAATATCCGGCCCTATACTAGCTCCTTATTACTTTTTAAGCTCATTTCTGTTTTGATAAATTAGTAAACACTAGCTGCCCAGTAGCTAATTTTCATCTGTTTCATACAATTATAGAATCATAGGATGTGAGGGGTTGGAAGGGACCTCTGGAGATCATCGAGTCCAACCCGCTGCCAAGCAGGACCATAGAATCTAGGGCAGGTTACACAGGAACACATCCAGACGGGTCTTGAAATTCTCCAGAGGAGGAAACAAAATCTCCAGAGAAGGAGACTTTGAGGGAGGTATTGCAGATAACTGCAGGTTCACAGAGTCATCCCCCTTTTCTGTGTCTGTAATGGCACAGTGGTACTTTCCAGTGCTAATCATGAAAAGTTTTAATTATTTCTAGCAGTACAAGACCTGTGGACATTCATTGCAGTTAAATAATATTTAAAGGACATTCCTATCCTTTTGTTTTCTGCCTGCATGAACCGTAAATATCCTTAGCAGAGCTGAAACTCTGTTTCCTCTAAGCATCTTTTTTTTACCATAGCTGGTCTGCTTTTACAATATCATTTCCATTTTTATAAGTTCATCTCATAGTTATCTGGTTTTGCAACCACTTCCAAGGGTTTTGCTGACACTCCACTCTTCAATGCAAATAACTGTTCTTTTTCATGGATTATTTTGGAAAGAATTTTTCACTTTCTATACTTTTTCACAGGGTATAATTTCAGTTATTAACATAATGACTGGCTCTTCTTGAGAGTCAGATATGATACCATGTAGTGAGTAGGACCTTGCTTCAGTCATGGCCCACTGAATTCTTTTGATTCATCCTGTGACTGGAAATCTGTCTGGAAAATATCCTTTTCTTCATAGCCTCCATAGGAGACTAAAGCAGCTAAAGCAGTTACCTCCCTCCTTAATGGCTGTCACAACTCTGCTGGATAAAGCTCTGAGTAGTGCAGTCTGACCTCAGAGGTGCCCCTGCTTTGGGCAGGAGTTTGGACTAAAGGTACCCTGAGGTCCATTCCAGCCTACGATCTTATGATCCTACTGACACAATCAGTATATGTTCATAAATAAATGTTTGTATTTTTAAAAAAATATGCTTTTTTTTTTTTTAAATGAAATTCTAAATGCTTAGCAGACATTTAACACTTTATGTTTATTTTCAGCATGAAGTCTCTGAATATTTTCACATTTATTTGCCATTACTCATTTTTTACAATTTTGATAGAAATATATATCTTTTTTTACAAATTTGTAGAGTGCCTATCAGGGGCTTAATTTTCCTCAGTTCTTCTCTTCAGTCTTTCAGTGCTAGTCACAACTCTATAGAAGGAAGGATGCCTCTCTGATTCACCTATCTGGAATAAATTTTGCATTAAGCTTTCATGACAAATATATTAACAGGCGTGTAGTTTGTTGCTGACCTCCCTTCAGGTCTTCATGCTCAACACTGTGCCCAAGTCCTGCAAGGTACTCCTATTGGAGGATTTCCGTTACACAGAGAAATGAAAACTGACCTGATGGCAAACATTAAAAATTGATTGCAAATACCACTGTACAGGCAGTGTTGCCATGTACTGAACTTGTATCCATGTAGAGGTTTTGTCCTCAAAAGATGCCTCCTGGACACGGTAGTCTCAGGTAGTCTCTGAAGCTTGGCTCAGCTAGCCAGGATTTATTTTTTCATATCCTGTCCACCTACAACCGATCATGTGGAGGAAGGATTCAGAATTAAAGTATAAAATAGTTTTTGCTTTACAAGATCCAGAAGTTTTGTACATTTTTTTCATCAGCTTTCTAACATTTACTCCTTGTATTTTGTGCTTAATATTTCGGACATACCCTTTTCCATCTGGGGTTCTGAGGGTCTGGTTTCTCACACTCTCTCAAGTTGCATCTCATGAGTGGGTGTTAAGGTTTTGAGCACCTGGCAGCCATGTGGTGCCCTGCTATTGGAATTGCTTTTGTATCCTGGTTTGAAATGTGTATCTTTCAGTATCATTAAACATAGATTGCCATTCATCTGCACTAAGTTTTAAAGAAATCTACATTTTAAGAGATATATTCTCATCTCCTTTTGCAATTGTGACATTGCCATTTCAGGATTTTCATCAGAAGGAGACATATATCTGGGAAAAATTGTTTTTTCTCAGCTGCCTCTACCATCTTTGATGCTCAAAGCATGGCCAGTGTTTAATTTAGAGCCACAAAGGAAGTGCTACAAGATGATTATTTGCTTCCCAGCACGTAGTTTAGTTAGACTGCTTTGGTTTTGTGTTTGAACATGTCTCCCTTTTACAACTTGAATATGGAGGAAAACAACTTACACCTACCTAAAAAAACTGAAACTTGGACTTAAGGTATGAAAGGCCTGAATCTGTGAAAAATCGCATGTTAAGTTCCTCAGTTTGGGATGTGACTTAAACAGAATAACACTCATGTTCTCAAGCTTCTGCTGTTTGCCTTTCACTATAGGAGAAAGACTTCACCAAATAGACAAGCCTTAAAATATACCGTCAAGCTTACATAGGAGAATGCATATTCTGCTTACATTTTCATAGATAAGATAGAATTTAAAACACTTGCAGTTATGTGCAGTGGTATAAAAAGTATTAAAGATCACTCACTACTGGATAAACCTGCAACAATCGTGTCCTAATTATCTTAAAAATCCACTATGGTCTAGAGTGTAGTTATAAACACTTTGAACATATCTTGCTGCTTCACTTCCAAAGGGACAAATATACCATCCAATACTTCATTCAAAATGAGGCATTTAGAAAGACTCCAAGCTCTAACTCACACAATTGTTTAAACACTCCTGTGAACAGTTTTAAAGTGTTTCACTAATGTAGTCATTCTAGTATACATTTCCTAATTGAATGGTTTCAGAGTTTATTATAAACAATTTATTTTTAAAAAACTATCTAAACAAATAATAAGAAAAAAATTTTAAAACCCTAATGCCATTAGGAGAACAACGTTATAATAATAATCTTACAAAAAATCCAAACTTTACAAGGTAATATTTAACATAAGTCAAACTAGGAGATAGATTAAATAAAAGACAGTAGGAGACAAATAAAAGATAGTAGTGCAGCAGGGTCCAGATCACTGCCTTCAATGTGACTGTCTGAAGAAGTTCATGTCACCATGAAAAACTGAAAAATATTCAGACCTCCTTTAGGAAACAGTTGATGAGGCTGTTGGTGAGAAACTCTGTTTTCCCTGTTTCCCATGTGTCAAAGTGCAAACAATTCTATCAATTAATAGACCTTTAGACTTGAATGTCCATGCAACTATTATTACTTTCTTTCCGCTTTCGATAGCAAGCTGAGAAATCTGTCTTCTCTATCACCTGCTTCAGTGATATTGGTCACAAAAATGACTGTATGATTTAAGTGATCTCAAGGCCAGCTAGACTTGCCAGCTAGGCTTGCAAGAACAACCTGTTCAAAACATGAAACACAGCATTATGTGTAATATATGACAAATTGCTGATAGATAGTAAAGCTTACTAGGTTTTCACATATCAGAGAGATGCCAATTATAATTAATGTGTTTAAGTTAATGAAAGATGAAACAACAACCGTTAGGAGACTGGGCTTGCAGTCTTTAGCTGCTCTACTTCTTAATATGCTTCTAGCTGTCATGACAGATGCTTTAACCATCATCCCTCACTCTGATGTGGCAGGTAAATTTTTTAAAATATTTTTTTCATAAATTTTTAATAAATAAATTATTTTATTACCTCCAGAATAAAAAAAATTATAATTTTGGATGTATATTTTACTAAAGCAACAGATTGCATATTCAAGGTTTTTTTAACCTTCAGTTTTGTAGACTTTCTAGTACCTGAGGATTTAATCTAACGAGTTTGAGAATCTGCTATTGTAGAACAAATTATTCACAGGATGGATGGAAAGTGATGAATTACCAGAACGTAAATGTATAACATTCATTCATGGTTAGCAATAACATAAGAATGGCAAGGCTGATTTATTACTTGCTAGCATATCTATTCCTGTTTACAATTTTTTAAATTATAGTACATAGAAGAATTTAATTCAAGTTATTAAAATGAGAAAACTGGTTTCTGTTTTTTATTCTGTAACTACAAATGTTTTTCATTTTCTCATAAGTTTAGGAATAAGAATGACATTCATAAAAGTGCAAAGAACAATGTTAGACATACAGTTTATTTTAAATCTCATATTTCATCAACAGGAAGAATACTATGTGCCAGAGGATGCAAGAAGTCTGAGCTTTAGAAAGTATACAGCAGAAAGACATCACCTCGCAAATATCTGATATCCTCATACAGACAAAATGGATGAAATCCATTTAGATGTTAAAATAATACATATAGTACTGTTGTAATGGTTTTATTTCCTGTTTGAGCTATGCCTTTTCAACACATTGGAGATGTCTCCTTGTGATAAATTTCGAAATCTCTGTCTGTACTGTGCTCTAAAGTCTCCCAGAAAGCAAGAAACCCAACAGTGTCTACTGCTGGTCAAAGTCCCATACCTGAGAGGGAACAACATACCAGAAAAAAAAAAAACAAACCAGCAATAACCTTTATTCTCATTGTCCTGCTGTTGACAGCTTTTTCTGATTAAAGAAATTTTTTTTGCTAGCCAGAAGCTAGGAATCAATGTTCTGCACCATAGAAGGGCAAACGTCATTAGAAAATTGATAACACTTGGGATATTTCCGCCTGAGTGGTTAGAAGTTACTGCTCGCCTCTTTTCCTGGGTAGGGCTGGGTCCTGACTCACCCTTCTGTTATTGCCTTTCACAAGGTATATATACAAGTGCAGTAGCTGTAGTATGCCTTCAAATGGAAGTGGAAAAGCCACAGGATGAGGGGACACAGCTATCTGAAATTGCCAGTTCTTGCACTGATAACTGAATTCATTACTTGTAATTATAAAGAAGACAGAGCCAGGCAGAAGTGTGTCAAAATACCACGAAGAAATGATAGGAAGTGTCATTTAAGAAGAATTGCATTTGAACATAGAAGAAAAAAAACACCGTGAGACTGGTTAAGTGACAGAATATGTTATCTACCAAGTGAAAATATGAATATCTCCCTTCTTGGGCATATTTGAAATTTGACTGGACGATGTGTTCAAAACTCAATAGAAGAAGTCTTGAGCAGCCTGAGCTGATGGGACCTGCTTTCAGCAAGCGATCGGACTAAACGACCCCAGAGGTTCCTCTCAATCTAAATTACTCTGTGAGTCTATACAGGTACTTGAGACTCTTCTTTCAAAAAACACACGAGAGGTTCTTTCTTTGATGCTAAACATGATCCACAACTGGAAAAGGAAAGACACATGCAACAAAATATTTTTAAACCTACAAAAATCACTTTTCTATCAGACTATACAGAAAGATTTTTTAAAAAAAAAGGTTTAGAAATTGGTTTCTCCCTTCTTAATGGATTTTTATTCTCTGGCACTTTATTTTATTGATTTCTAGCCTTCTAGTAATTTGAATGATTTTTTGCAATGGACCAATATGAAATCTCACTCCAAACAGCAATTTTATTTTACTCAGAGAAGAGGAATCTAATTGGCAGTTAGATCAGCTTTCAAAGCCTGAAGTAAAAGACCAGCCAGTTAAGGTTTAGGTTCTCAGGGAGCGTGCAGCCATGATTTATCATCTGGAGTTAAACTCCAGCCCAGATTTAGGCAATATTTTGCCACTTCAAGAATTCTCAACTCTACTTAGATATTGGAGATTTTCTTCTTGCAGAGGGGATCTTTCTGCTGAGCCAAGGACATAAATCAGACTTTAAATTCAGAGCATTCTCAGGGCTGTCTCTCCTGAAGAGATTCATTAGCTTTTAGTACTACTGCATAGTTAGCCAAACTGCATTGGCAAAGCTACTTGAGGAAATACAATTCTGAGGGACAGCCTGCAGAGAAAAGAAACAATAAAAAGTTTGGTGAATCCAAGCAAGATAAGTAATTTTAACAGGTGAAGCAAGATCCTAACAAGTGATCAGAACGGTATGTTAGTAATGTATTCATGAATGCATTAGACATGTATTCCTCATGTCTAAAGGAATGTGCTTTAACAGTTTCCTGTATTTCCTGCAAATGAACGTTACCATGGTGTCTGTCCCTTCACAGCTAAGGAGAGGTCAGGGTGGTTTCCTTAAAGATACCATTTTAGCATAGCAGAAGATGAGAATTTGAATCCAGCAAGTGATTTCCCTTGAATAATTTTCCATCTTTTAAAGTTATTATTTAGTGTTAGATGTTTCCTATAATTTAACCCTCTAAAAAGCCTTCTGTTCTTCACCAAAAAATGCTGGTGATAAGGCACTAAGGCAGCTTCTATGTGCAGAGAAAAAATACTCTTCAGAGAGAGGTAAGGAAAATATTTCATACAGGCAGGCAAGAAGAAAAGAAGAAAACCATGTGGGTTGACAACAGCAGAATAAATGCAGAAAGAGGGAATGCAGCTTAATTCATCCATTGCATTTCTTATCTGATAAAGTCACATTTTTGACCAGAGCACAGAGGGCACAACTGTGAAAGCTGCATAAAAACTTCACATATTTTGAGAAGGAACTTTTACCCAGATATATAAAAATATGGACATTTATTTATACATATTAAAATCTATATATTAAAGTAATTCCTGCAGTGTGCTTGTATGCACAGAAGTCAGGTACTAAACGCTGCCCATGTGTTTATGAAAACACCAGCATTTTCCAGAACACACTTACATGAGAGCTTAGTGTAAGCATTTAAGGACACACTGAAGAGCCGACACCAGAGATGGAAACCTGTGGAACTTAAAGAGCATGCTGAGTACTGTGACCACCAGTAAGCAGTAAACATGTGATGATTGCTTTGTTGCAAAGGATTCTTAAAATGCAAGTTCCAGGCAGATGTTTGTTAAATAATCCTTTCCTGAACTTGAGTCTTCAGCTGAAGTTGAACCTCCATTGGTCCTTTATTTCACACATCATCAGTGTCCAGCAGTGAGAATAACAATCACTCACTCTAAAAAAAAGATCTAGAATGTGCCAGTCAAAGAGGTTTAGCCATCATGTTGCTCTAGTTTTCAATGACAGAAAACAGATCACAGATTTTTACCAGTCATACCAGTTGCCATTTCTAAATTATGAAATTCTTAATTTTTTAAGACAAAGCTCCCACATCGTGGTGAGAAGCAATTCTTTTGTCCTGAAGCAAGACATTATTAATAAACCTGGAGTCCTATCCACGGTTTTGCACCTGCCTTGTATTACTTGAATTTGTATTACTCGTTTTGCTGTTGCAGTTTTTTGTATGACACAAGTACCAGCATTTGCATCACTGCAGAATCTAATATCTTCTCTCTGTGCGTGCCCAACGCTCCCTACAGCAGAATGCAGCCTGAGAATGCTTAGTACCCGAATGGGTTGCAGCAAAAAGGGAGCTGGAAAAGGACACATTTATCACCCATTTCTTAGATGGTTCCAATGAAGCACAGAGGTATTTATCAAAGATATATAAAAGCTCCCTGAGGGACTAAAAAAATGAACTTCCATAGGCCATACGCTGAATTCAATGTTTTACCAACACAAAACCTTTTTCTCAATTCAATAGGGATAATTATCACCTTTAAACCAGTGACATGAATATACTCTGGGCAAGCAACCATATGAACATCTCCAAGCATGATGAAAATAGCCTATTTATATTTGCAAAATGCTCCATAGTTTTGCAACCCATAAAAACATTTTTATTTGAAGGACAGGTTTGCATCATTTCTTGCTGGGAATAATTCTTGTTTGAGTATTTGGGCACTCTTTTGTGCCATCAAAAGTTTGGAGAAAATGGTTAATTTGGAGCAAAGAAGATATTTTTTGCCACGATAAGATTTCAGAAAATATGAGCTACAATATTGACTAAATTAGCAGTTCAATCCTTCAGGTAACTTACAGGGAAGTGGCACAATTTCAAACAAGTCTGCAATTAAAGATAAAAGAGAGAAATCATTCTTTTTGGGGTCATTTCTGTTTCATCTGATTTGTCATTTTCCAAGGATAATGAGGGATAGATGTGTTCTCCTAATAGTCCTGGATGATACATCTGAAAAGGCAAGTAGAAAATAAGTCACAAAGCTTTGTCAGCTAGCTGGAGCTTAAACCATGAATCCACAAGGTCATAAAATAATATGGGAAAAATGTTTATAAACAACCTTTCAGGACACAACTTATCTTTAAAACAAAATCATTCATGCAACTGAATTTCTGAAATACTAATGATACCCTCGAAATTGACGCGGAAAGGCTGTAATTTTCACAGAAAGCTTCCTAAAATGGATAGATATAATTATTTTCATTTTAGCAGCTTTTTTACTTTAATATTGGACCATTAAAAAAAAAAAGCAAAATAAAACAGTTCAAAAAAAGCAGGGGTTTGATTTAGCTTTCTGTTAGAGATTGTGATTAGGGACAAAGTCATTCAGGAGTAAACAATGAGTTTGCAGAGGGTATAATGATTTTGAAGTTACCTGTGCTATGGCATAAATTTATATTCATCCAATATAAATAAAAATATTTGGGAATCTTTGGCAGCAGGCTGGTCACCTTGTTGCAGCAGGCTGTAAAATGAATGACTTGTGGGGAAGCAATGCTCGTTACCACCAACTGGAGAATAAGCCAGGCCAAGCAGACCAGCGACACGTTAGCTGCCTCCCAAACAACAACCAGAAGACCAACCACCTCAAGTGCATGTGTACAAGTGCACACAGCCTGGAGAGCAAACTGGAGCAACTGGAGATCTGCGTGCAGTCAGAAAGTTGTGATATCATATGAATAATGATGCAGCTGCATGGTGGGACATCTTACATGACTGGAGGATCACAATGGATGGCTATAGGCTGTTTGATAAAGACAGCAGGGAAAAAGAAGAAAAGTCATGCTCTATGTTAAGGAGAACCTTGAATGTAGAGAAATCAACTACGGTGATTGTGGAATCCCTGTTGAATGCCTCTACATCAAGATCAGAGGGGTTGTCTCCAAGAGGGATTTTACAACATGCTATGCTGCTGACCTCAAAACCAAGAAGATAAGACCAACTATTTGGCCTTAGGAAGCATTATTTGGGTCACTTAAGGAAGCTTTGGGTCAACAGAACCTGTTTTTTATGGGTGACTTTGATTATCCAGACATTTGTTGGAAGAACTGTACAGAGGCTTATATGTCATCCATCAAGTTCCTGGAATGCATAGAGGACTGCTTCCTCATACAAATGTTAGGTAGGCCAACCAGGAATAAGGCACTGCTGGACTTGTTACTCACAAACCAAGCAAATCTGCTTTGTAATATGTGGAATGTTAGTACTAAGACAAAGGTTTTAGATTTTAGGAGAGAAAACGTCAGATCCCTCAGAGCTCAGCTGGGTGAGATTCCGTGGGAAGCTTCCATGGAGGATAGAGGAGCTAATGAGTTCTGGGGTGTTTCAAGATGCTCTCCTGGAAGCATGAAACCAGTTCATCTCCTTTAAAGGGAAGCAGGTGGAGCAAGAGACTTCCTTGGCTTAACTGTGAGCTTCTGAGTCTGCTCAGAAGAAAAGAATACCAAAGATGGAAAAGCAGACAAATAGCTATTGAGAACTACAAGGGCATTGCCAGGGTGTGCATAGATGCAGTTAGAAAAGCAAAAGCTCAGCTCAAACTGAAATTGGCCGGAGATGTCAAAAACTACAATAAAGGGTTCTTCAGGTACATAAACACAAGCAGCAGCAGAAGGAAGATAGTGGTAGGAGAGGCGAATGAGCCACCAACTATGCTGAAAAGGCAGATGTTCTTGACAATTCCTTCATCTCCATTTTACCAGAGCTGTAGGATCTCAGGCCTTGGGAACAAAAATCCAGGTCAATGCAAACACAGACCCACCATCAGTACAGGAAGATTTAGTATGGGAACTGTTACAGGAGCTTGAACCTTACAAATTCATGGACCAAGACATTACTGAGGGTGTTAAGAGAGCCGGATGATGTCATTGCAAGGCTGCTCTCTATAATCTTTGAGATGTTATGGAGATCATAGGATCATTAAGGTTGGAAAAGACCTCTAAGACCATCAAGTCCAACTGTCAACCCAACACTACCATGGCCACTAGACCATGCCCTGAAGTGCCATGTCTACCTGTCTTTTGAACACCTCCAGGGATGGCGACTCCACCACTTCCTGGGCAGCCTGTTCATAGAAGATAAGGTTGGTCAAGCACAACCTGCCTTTCATGAACCCATG
>VZZY01017291.1:3674-59883 GCA_013400335.1 Eurystomus gularis
AGTATATTAAATATATATTATTAATTATATTATTAAGTATATTTAACATCGGTATGTTAAATACCAATGTTTTTCTAATGTGTTCTGGATAACTAGTAGTGTACATTGATGTAGCAGATCATGAGTAATTAAGAGAGTATATGTTGTGTGCTCAGTATGTTCTCGGCTACATACTGTAGCTGGAGTGGTTAAAATAAAACCTATACCAGGAATAAAATATTAATATAGACAGTTTAAAAAATGATACCAGGATTAAAATATTAATATAGACAGTTCTGCATATGGTGACTTATAATAGGTGTAACTGCTGGATAAACAGTTGAAGTTTTGCTAGTGCTGATTTTTTTTACTATTATTTTAATAGGTTTTTTAAATATTAACAGATCCCAAGTCTTAACACTTGATTATATTCTCTATAGAGGTTATGTTATACTCTGTAGGCAATAATACTAATAAAATCCCATGTAATCTTATTTAAGTAATTTAAGGACTCTCCACTTAAGATTTCCTATTGCTATCAATTTTTAATTAAACAGTTTTTATTTTTTTTTAAAGTTATTGAAAATCCCAATCTAGTGTATTCTGAGCATATTGAAATAGTTCATTTGCATTGCAGGTATGGGACGGCACAAAATGTTCCTACCCAACATGGAAGGTGCCTGTAGAACCAAGAGACCTGGAAGGAGAAAAATTTCTTCTTTGTCAGCTGCGAAATCTAACAGTGGACATTTTAGTCTATGATAACCACGTACAACTGGCAAAATCACTTAAGGTAATGCAGTTTCGTCTTTCTAACTCTCATTTTGTGACCTATTTTCTGCTTAGAACTCACTTCAGAGAATGTATCAATTCAGTTCTGCTGTTAATTAGTTTCAAATTTTCCTCTTTTATCTTTTACTGTTTCCTATACCTTTTATTTGAATGCAAAACTCCTTCGACATGTGTAAAATAGCCTCATTACCCTAAAATTGCCATGAAAGATACTCTTCCAATTAAGCAGTTCTTTCCAGACACTGTAATATCATATATAATCCTGTGAAAATAATGCACTCAGAAAATGTATTCCATGTTTTAGAATTATTTCTAAATTATATAAAGTGGTGTTAAACTCGTAGTCCTATTAAAGACCTGTAATTCTAAAGTCAATAAAAGATTTTCTGTTCTATAAACTTCTGCAATTTGCAGCGTAGCCTTCATTTAGTGGGTCAGTAATGTTGTTTATGCTTAGATAAAGAACAATATAATTAAACATTTGATCTTTAGCAATACTGCCATCTTGCTTCTGAATACAGTAAATTAGCAAAGAATACATCTTTCATTTTATGTCTTGCCCTCTTTACCTAAGCATTGTTTTTAAGAAAGCATTTACCAGAAAATAAGGGTAAATGATAGCTATTTGTTAGGCTGAGGCGATCAGCAGACATGAAATCAATTTGAAATATTAATGTCTGTTCATAAGTAAATGACAGCAAAGAATGTGTAAGAATTCATAGCAAAACTTACTCACAGAGGTACTTCATTACTTGCAGATTCTCTTCCAGAATTTTTCTCTTGCTAACTGGTGTAAGCTATTAATACTGCTTCACTGGAACATCAGCAGTTATTTATATGTTTTCAAAATTAAGGGGAAAAATATTTTAATAATAATAAAATGTATTTTCTTGAGTAGGTGATGATACTCCCATTATTACTCTCTTGAATTTACATTCAGGAATTCCTACTGAACATGTGATATGTCTTCATCAGCTCGCCCTCGTTTTTTTCTCCTTCCTATACGTCCTTTTTTATCTCTGTAGCATCTGTGCCTTTGCTGGATACTGCTCTGTGTAGCAGAAGCTCTAATGTCAAAGGAAACTATTAAGAAACCTGGTTTGACCTGCTGAGCAACAGGGTCTGTTTTCCCTCTTTCTGGCTACATCCAAACTAGCAGTAGTTTCACTCATACAAGCTGTAGAAGGTTTAAGTTAGATTATTTATTAATATGACTTCTTAGTGGCTTGTTTCAGTGGACTTATTGAAGAAAAAGTGCTGATATTCTAACAAGGAAGATTTATTAAGTTCAGGTTTTAATATGTGCAATTTTACTTTGCAGAATAATCTAAAGATAATAAAATTTGTGGAGTCTCTTCCTAAAATGGAAAATTTACTAAAAGGTTTGCTTCTAAATACAAGTGGAAATCATGTCATATCATAAGATAGTATAATTTAGGTAGTCTTTATCAATCTGTGTAATATTTAGTTCAGTGTCTTGTTATGCAAAGGTATTTTTTAAAAATCATTTATGTAGAAGTACAAAACTGGAAGCTGTTTAGTGTCTGCATGTGTACCTTCCTGAGTGTGAACATGAGAACAGTGTGGACAGAAACTGTGCTACATGTTTTGCCAGTTTATGGTTTCAGAAACAATAAAAGTGCACTATTTTTCAGCCATCTCTTCTGCATTTGACAGAATCTCAAAATTGGCCTTTTTAATGTAAATTCTTGTGGAATTGTTAGATTACACTCTCCAGTGTTGTCATGTACCATTTGCAATGACAGTTGCTGCTCTGAAATGGTGTTTTACTTAGGAACAATCTGTTTAACGCAGCCTTGATATTAAGAGGGGCAGATTGGAGGGAAAAAAAAAAGTTAAATCTTTGTTCTTATTTTAAAATTGTATCTGTAGGCACATGCTCAGACAAGGAAGCTCTGAGTAAGCACTACAGTCGAGAGAAAGTGGGTAATGCAGTGAATTTTTAGCAAATCCTGGAGCAGAGTATCGGGAATATTCCTGCAAGAGTTTATTAAAAGCTCCTTGTTTGGATTGCCTATCCAGAGAAGACTGAAGATATGAGCTTTTTATCTCATTTTGTGAGATAGTCAAATAATATTTATGGTTTTCAATAGAGAGAACTTCAGTAATACTGAAAGTATGCTACAGTTGATACTCCAAGTAGACTTTTTGTCCCCTATATTTACTGATCTCCCTTTCCAGCTGGGTGAGATTGTAGTTTTTGCGCATTTGCTGCCTTAACAGAACACAAATAGAATTTTCAGAAATCTCATCCCTGAAGCAGGTTATTTCCTGGGGTGTAAAAACACAAGCAAGAGCTACCACTAAGCAAAGACAATGGTCTTCACTACGTTTTCCTGAATTTTCCTCTTCCTCTGGCCCTCTGGGGTGCATGAGGCTTTCTCATTACTCTAGGAACCTCAGCCTGCAACTAACTGTCTGGAGTACTGTTGCTCCCTGTAGATTGTAGTTCATTGTTCTTCAGCTTTTCTTATTCCAGTTTTTCCAGAGGTTCTCAGGATTCACTCATACCATGCCATGCAACTCAAGAATAGGTCTGTGATGTGTTTTTTTTCCATCTGGGGCATTTTGCAGGATGGTGAGCATTAAGGTCAGTGTCAGTGGTCAATCAGTGCACGGTAGGGGTCCAGCTTCCAGGGCTGGTTGGAGATTTCCTTATGTACTGTCATTCACTGAATAAGTGACATTGTACATTCCTCTTATGGCTTGATGTCATCAATTTTGTTGCCATGCATTTTCTGGATAGTACAATTAAAACAATTAATCTTGAGCATGCACACAAGTCCTAGTCCATAATTTCACAGTATTTGTTTCATTATGTATCTTCATATGCAGAATTTGAGTATTTTCAGCTCTTCCTCTCACTGTATACATGTCATTTTTTGGTAGTAGTTTGGACTAAGAAGACTCTTGCTTGCTGTAGTGTCTGAGTCACATTTCCAACCTGCAACTTAAATTACTTACATGGCTGTAATATCTACCTTAATAATTTTCAGGCCTGGGTAGCATTCTTTTACCCATTATTGGTATTTTCCCCACTTAACCTCTCTGTACTTATTAAAAGGAAAAAAAAACAAACCACAACACCTCCCCATCCCATCCCCGAGTCCTCCAAACCCTTTAATGGATTTAAGTTGGTATTTTTTTGCTGCAAAGGACCACACCCAAATGCTGTGTATACGATTCCTCTCATTTGCAAAAAAAATTGTGCACAATTTACACGGCAAAATTAGAATGTTGATATGATAAAATGATGACAAAGAGATCTCATTTAATATAATCAGACATAAAATAGACATAAAAAATCATACAGATGATTTTGTTAAGTGATTCCTGTAGATAAAAACAGCCTCTTGTCACGAGTATCTTTCTAGCCAAATGTGAACGTTTAGCTGCCATGATAAATGACTGTTCTGAATTCATCAGTGTCTTAAATGTGAACACAACTCTGTTTTAGCATTTGCTACGCTAAAAAGTCGTTTTGCTTGGCTAGTTACAGGGAACTGCATGTGTGACTTCTTCAGTTTAGTTCTTTTTAGCCTTAATATGTGTCTTTTAAATGGTCATATTTGAATTAGAGTGCAAATACTAATGCTTTAAAATAATGCTTTAACTTGAAATCAACTTGCTTTAAATGAGGTAGGTAGTTCATAAACAGAACTGCGGCAAAGTCAAGCAAGGAGTTGGTTTTGTACTAGATTTTAGCAGTGCCTCTGTAAATCATGGTGTTTAACGTAGATTGTAATTTCTTCTCACTCAAGTGTATAAAGTGTGCTGGGTCTGCAGGCATTCTGTAAACAACAGAATTACAGTAACATTTTTAGCCCTAACACCCACCTTTGCTCTCCTCTGTTAAGAGCAATCAATGCTGCCTCCCAAAGGAATTCACAGCGATTGCACTCGGGCGTGCACAGCCAGAGCTGCTGGGCTGCATTGACATTCCAAACCTTCTGAACTTTTTCAGTATTTGGCAATGCTGATTGCCAAATAACAACCAAACAACCAAAAAAGTTGTTTGGTATTATATGGACATAAGATTATTTGATAAGCAGAACTTAGCTAAGAACTTTAAAAAAAAAAATTCTCCAAAAGCATTTGTCATAGTCATTAGATGAATTTTATAATATTACTGTCCCTTGCATTTTTGGATATTCAACGTAATTAAATGAAATATAGCATCTGGAAAGGAAAAAAAAAAAAAGAAGCCTCCAGATAAGCCTTTTAACTGCTATCTAAAAGCACAAGCTGTCCTGTTGATATGCTTTGAATGAACAAAATGAGCAGCACCTTAGTGGTGCAGATCAGTTAAAACTGGTAATAGTTCTACGCTAGTAGCAAAATAGGTGCAGACGCAAGTGCCCTTTTTATGTCCCTGGTGCCTGAATTTGAAAATATGCTGCCTTTTTCATGTGTGATTATTGTTTAAAAGAGAAGTTTGATACCAGCATTATAAAGTCATAGTCTGTTCCTTGATACAGAAGAGGATTCCAGAATCAGGATGCTGCTTTATCTGCTTTTATGCATATATACATACATTTATCTGTTTTAGTGAGTCCTGGCTAATCGACTCCATTGGGAATACTTTTTAGGTTTCTACTGGTTAAAGTGGGAGCTGAAGCTGAAATAAGACTTAACAGACTGGGTGCTGTAATATTAATGTTAATTGAAGTCAGTTTAAAATAATTTATCATTTATGGAGAGCTATTTAAAAGATACTTAGAGTGAACATAAATCCAGGTCATTGAATTTGTGTAGCTTGCCAAGTATCAGCTGGATCTTAGGTTATACTTAAAAAAAAAAATTGAGTGCTAGTTAATTTGATTTAAAGGTCTTTAAAACACATTAAAGGGAAATTAACTATATAATTAAGTCTCCAGATTATCTTCCTTTAGAAACTTGGTTTTGGTTTGGGTTTTGGGTGGAAGTGGAGAGGGGGATAATGGGAGTGGTATTTTTAAATAAAGACAAAGTTAAAGATGTGTTCAGTATCCAGCAGTTCATAACTTCTTTCTTAATAGGTTCTTGTAAATTTAGCTGAAGTTCATTTGTGTGTCTTGGCAAACAGTTTCAGAGAACACAAAGTAATTCTAAGCAGAACAAGAAGTATATTCTCCATGTATCTGACAAGAAAATCTAACAGAGTTAGAAACAGTGCCAAGATCTTTGAATTTCTAACATGTTGCCTTTTGTCCTGTTGCTGGAAAAATGCTACCTGTGATGTAACAGTAAGATATGATAAAGAAATCTGGGTAAGCAGATGTGTTTGCGTGCATACATAAACAGAAGATATGCCACGCGTGATGATGGACGTGAGGTCAATTGCTGAGTATGATCATACATGGACAAATCACAGAATTTCAGTCTCTGGAGGGCAGTGTTGTGAATATAGTTGACAAATTGTTCCCTCAGGAAAGGAATACACTGGCTCATTTTAGCTGTCTTCTGAAGACTTCTTGAGCATCAGATGCAGCAAGAAGGCTTATGCTGGATTTGAATCAGCTTTTGCTGCCAGTAATGTTGTCCAGTAAAGCAAAACAAAAATGTCACCTAGAGACCTTTGAAAATACTCAAAACCCAGCTGGAGACAGCCCTAAGCAACCTGCTCTAGTTGACTCTGCTTTGGGGTTAGACTAGGCAATTTTCAAAGCTCCCTGAAACTTCAGCAATTCTGTGATTCAGTTAAAAGAGGGAGTAGGCTTTCTGAGGCCTAGAAATTTCCAAGTAAATAGCTAACTTTGTGTTACCAAATTATTATTTCTTTTAAGATTGGAAGTTTTCTGAGGATTTACAGTATTCATGCGAAACAAGCAAGTGCTGCTGATGAAGGCGTCTCACATATAGAATTTCATCTTCATGGTGGCACCTGTTATGGTCGAGGAATAGGAGTCTTACCAGAAAGTAACCCAGATGTCAAGGAACTAAAAGCGTAAGTTCTAAATGTAAGGTTGTTCGGGGTTTTTTTTCTAGATTACTCTGGAAAACCATAGGCTAATGTAACAACTGTACAGCTTAGAATTGTAAACCTGTGTAAGAACCAGAAACTCTGGAACAGTATGTCTTCAGCACCACTAAGGTGAAGAATAAGTATTTTGGGGAATAGCTAAATGAAGGCTAATTTTTCAAATTTAAAATTTATATACATAAGGAATCACAGAATCATTTAGGTTGGAAAGGACCTTTAAGATCGAGTCCAACCATTAATGTGGCACTGCCAAGTTTACCGCTGAACGCGTCCACACATCTTTTAAATACCTCCAGGGATAATGACTCCACTTACCTGGGCAGCCTGGTCCAATGCTTGACAACCCTAATATGCTAATATCCAATGTAAATCTGACATGGCACAACTTGAGGCCATTTCATCTTGCCCTATTGCTTGTTACATGGGAGAACAAACCAACTCGCTACAACATCCTTTGAGGTAGTTGTAGAAAGCAATAAGGTCTCCCCTGAGCCTCCTCTTCAGATTAAACCCCAGTTCCCTCAGCTGCTCCTCATAAGGACTTGTTCTCTAGACCCTTAACCAGTTTTGTTGCCCTTCTTTGGATACACTCCAGCTCCTCAATGTCCTTCTTGTAGTGAGGGGCCCAAAACTGAACACAGGATTTGAGGCACGGCCTCACCAGTACTGAGTACAGGGGGACAATCACTTCCCTAGTCCTGCTGGACACTATTGCTGATACAAGCCAGGATGCTGTTGGTCATCTTGGCCACCTTGGGCACACTGCTGGCTCATGTTCAGGTGGCTGTTGACCAACACCCTCAGGTCTTTTTCTGTCAGGCATCTTTCAAGCCACTCTCCCCCAAGCCTGTAGTATTGCACTGGGTTGTTGTGATCCAAGAGCAGTGTAAAAGGCTTTAGTAAGTCTAGATAAACAACATTTACAGCCTTTCTCTTGTCCACTAAGCGGGTCCCCTTGTCATAGAAGGAGATCATGTTAGTCAAGCAGGACCTGCCTTTCATAAACCCATGCTGACTGGGCCTGATCACCTGCTTGTCCACTATGTGCCACATGATGGCACTCAAGATGATCTGCTCCATAACATTCCCTAGCACCAAGGTCAGGCTGACAGGCCTTTAGTTCACCCATCATCTTCTTTCTGGCCCTTCTTGTAGAAGGGTGTCACATTTGCTAACCTCCAGTCAACTGGGACCCCCCTGGTTGTCCAGGACTGCTGATAAGTGATTGAAAGTGGCTTGCTGAGCACTTCTGCCAGCTCCCTTAGTACCCTTGGGTGGATCCAATCCGGCCCCATAGACTTGTGTGTATCTAAGTGGTGTGGTAGGTCATTGACAATTTTGTCTTGGATTATGGAAGCTTCATTCTGCTCCCTGTCCTTATCTTCCGGCTCAAGGGGCTGGGTACCTGGAGAACAACTGGTCTTACTATTAAAGACTGAGGCAAAGGAGTCATTAAGTACCTCAGCGTTTTTCTCAGCATTTGTTACTGTTTCCCCCTACATCCAGTAAGGGATGGAGATTCTCCTTAGTTCTCCTTTTGTAGCTGATGTATTTCTAAAAACATTTTTATTGTCTTGTACAGCAGTAGCCAGATTAAGTTCTTGTTAGACTTTGGCCCTTCTAATTTTCTCCTGCGTAACCTTAAAATATCCTTGTAGTCCTCCCAAGTTGCCTGTCTGTCTTGCAAAGGTTATAAACTCTCTTGGCACTACAATGTGTTTAAGGTTCCAGAAGTGATTTGGAAAGGAGTGTCTCATCTGCATCATTAATAATACACTCCTGCAACTTCTGGCTCAACTGAGTTTTATGTCTCTCCTGGAAAATTTATGTCTGAACATTGTACCTGTTCATGTACAGGTTTCATGTAAGTGTATGTATAGTTGCATATATGTGTGTGTATGTATATACAGGAAAGACTTCTCTAGGCTATAAAATATTTAGTCATTTATTTTTAGATTCTTAGAATCTGTGGAACTGGCCAACAGTCAGGATATGGAAAGCATGTCTTCAATGGAATTAGACGGCACTTTTAGCAATATTACAGGTAAGAGCAACTGAAAGGTAATTTACTCTTTCTTCTAACAAATATATGGTCAAGATAAGGTTACGGTTACTGCTTCTCTAAGTGTATGATGTTACATTCACATACAAAGCCTTAGAGAATTCTTTTGGGTTATTAGACTGGAAATTGACATCACACGATCCTTCTCTCTCCCAGCAGAAGCCTCTCATATACATGGAAAAATACTTTTGTAGGAAGCAGTGAATAAATTATTAAATGCACATGGTGTTCTTAATCATGCTATATCAGATCATAAAGCAAAGTGATGTAGCTTTCTCCCTCTACAGGGGGATTCCTCAGAGACAGGCACTGAAAACACTACGAAATAGCTGCTTGCTGAGGAGCATTTCTAAAGCTGTTGGATGGAGCGTTGGGTTGGTGTCAGAGTTACAAGGTGCAACACCATGGAAAAGTAGTATTTTATAGATGGTTCTACAGATTCCATATTATTCTTTGAAAGTTATTTTTTGCCCAGAATAAGAATAATTAAAAGTGAATTTAACTCTAAAGCTGGTTGGACGTAGCCTGCATCTTTGCTTCTAGCTTTTAAGAGCCTATGTCACTTAGCCATTATTAACATCCTGTGACGGGATATTTCCAAGAGGATGCAAAAGTAAAGAATAAATAAATACTTCATGTCTAGACTATAACTGCAAATTTAGAAAGAATTCTGCACATATTTGCTGCACTGTGTATGTGTAGAAGGAGTTGTTCAGAGTGGGGACCAGGCAGTCCATATTGTTTTTAGAATGTATTTATGCTCTTGTACAGAAAGATTACAGGGGTTGAATACAGTTTACCTCAGCTCTATCATTCACAGTATACATTTGGAAAGTGTTTATTTTGATAAACATTGCTATTTAATGTATACACTAATTTCTCCTCATATGTATTAACTCTTGATGTCTAATGTTGGTCTCCTGCTTGCTTTTCTTTTCCGTTCGCTACATTATTAGGATTTCCACTTTCCCTTTGTTCAGCTTTTGGTTTTGTATCTACCTGCCTGTCTATGTATCTGGTTTTGTCTGTCCACATGATAAAGAAAAGAAAGAAGGAAAATAATTAGGAATTTTTTCTTGGTTTTAGATCTTGAATCACATTTACAGAGGTGTCAGCAGTTACCTGTTACAGGTAGGAAACATTTTGATCTCAGGGTGAATTTTATTTTTACTAAAGAACAAAAATATTGGTGAGGTATCAGCTCAAAGGTTGAAATAATATCTCCTGCTTCTGAAAGGAAGAGCTATTCTAAGTTTATGAAATTTACATTGGGTTTATTCTGTTTTTAAAGAAATAGAGCATATTTATATATTCTACTTTCATTCATTTTTTTCCTACATACTGGATTTCTGTACCCTGTACCATGCTTCCACAGCCTGTGGTGATTTGTCTTAAAGACTGTAGTAACATGTTATATGGATAAAACTGAAGCAGCAACTGGGAAGGGAAGAGAAACTGGAAATTAAGGAAAAATGCATACCTGCAGTGGCCACTTTCTGCATTCCAAATGTTGTGGTGTTTAAAGGGTATGAATGGATTTTTTGTGTTCATGTTGTTATTTTGCAGTATTAACAGACCATCAGGATTTGAGTAACACGGAATTGAAAACCATTCTGAACAGCGTGGCTCCTCAACAGTATCGCATTAGAGCGAAGCTGAGAACTTATAAACCCCAGAAGCTCTATCAGTCTATTAAACTTCATTGTTCCAAATGCAGCTCTTTGTAAGTGTTTCACACCATGAAAGTAATTAGGAATTGTGCTATGTGTTTTGGGATGCCTAGATTTTCAGTGTATCTTCGTCCTTGTTTTTGTGCAAAATGAGCTGAATGTAAATGAAATACATTTTGAGCAGAGATTTGAAACTCACTGATAATAGGTAGGAAAATTTTAAATTATCAGATGAGTTCCATTCACAGACTCCTCTGAGTGCTTTCAAAACAATAATTTTTCTTTTATTTTCAAATTTAGCTGTGTGTTTTTTCCCATGCTAAAGTTGTATTTCAGTACCTGTTTCTGTATTGCAGTTTTAAAACAGGTTGTGCAAAAAGGTATGATAGTTTCTAAGTGAATTAATATCTTTGACTAAAGTGGATCTGCCAGAGAAGGGCATCTTTTCTGGATCCAAAAATAATAGGAAAACACCATTCAGCTTGATATTTTTGTCTTTTTTTCTGACCTGAATCAGTTTTTTTATCAGTTATTTCCCCGTTAGTGTCATTTGTTATTGTATCAAATAATGGTAAGTCAAATAATCATACACCGTTTCTAGTGTGTATTCATCTAAAATTAAAGAAAGTTTGTTCGAAATGGCCTACTTTTGATAAAACTACTGAGTGACGTGCATTACAGTGCTATTTGCGATCATCTGAATTCTGTATCACTTTTTTTTGCCTGACTTAGCCTAGCATCAGTCCCCAGCAAACAGCTTTATTGTTAATGGTATAAGCTGTTGCTTTTGTTAAATGGTGACACATTAGCATTCTCCTAGCATTTTGAAATTTTTTGCACAATCAAGATTTATTAAACACAAACATCACTGAGACAAGAAAATGCCCCTACCATCCTTCTCTAACAGCTTTTGGATGCAAAGTAGCACACTTGCAGCCCTAACGACGATAACAGTCCTTATCAGATGTTGTTATAACATTCTCTTTGTTACTAATGTAAGAGGAAGTGCTTCATCATCTTCACAGCATACAAGTACATTATCTTATTAGCAAGTATAAAAATGAGATAATTACCAACTATCTCTGCCGCTTTTGTCACTTTTTTGGATATATTTGCCAACTCTGTATAGTAATAAGCAGATACAATTGATAGAATTTTGTTTGTTCCTTATGAATTTTATCCTTATCACACAGTTTTCCATGACTATAGCCTTTTTTGTAATATATTCTTGACTTGTTAATGTCTTCATTTCTGTTCATTTGAGTCTCCCTGTCTGCCCTCTCTTTGCCACAGAATTAGGGCAGACTTTTAACCAGAGATTTGTGAGGCTTTAGTTAGCATATTTACTACTACTGCTACCACCATCCTGCTGCAATGATGGGACTACTTGCAGTGCTTTCACAGAAATTTAGCTTCTCATCTCAGTTGTGTGCTTCAGGTAGAAGGAATCAGTGAAATATAGAGGAGCTATACTGAAGCCAGGATTGTGTGATTTAAGAGGCCCAGGAAGGAAACATGATTTAGGGGCATCCTTCTCTCATACATGTTCTTCTGCAGCGGAAGTTGTTGTTTCATGTATACGCTGAAGAGCCTAACTGAACAAAGTTCAATGCAAATTTGATCCATTAACACTTTATGCAGTAAGATGCATATAATGCTTGGGGTATAAAATCCTTGTGAGACATATTTTTGGGTTTTCAACTTCAAACTGAAGCTTCTCTGCAAATAGTAAAATAGTGATATACATTTGTATACGAAATTGTCAAAATAATCTACTGGAGTTGATGGTATGTTTTTTTTTTTACCTGCACTCTGAAGCTTTCTTTCAGTGTTTTATGAAATAGTGCAAGCTTTTGCCTTTTCTTTCATTGTCCTTTTTGTCATGGTTCACATTCCACTTGAAGCCAGCAGGTCTGTCTTGCTTGGGAGAAAACATTCTAATGCATTTTTAATTCATATGCCAGCTGCTGGCTTTTTGCCTGTTGGTAGTATTGGAAAAATTTGAATGGCCTGCATTACTTCTCTGTGGATGACAACTGGAAATGCATGAGTGGTGCTTTCTAGGAGGACAGAAAAGAGACCGTGTGGTACAGAGTTGCAGACTTTCCTCCTACAATATGTTTGTGAAGCTATTATGCACCTGCTCTTTTTGCTTTTTTTCCTCCTTAAAATATGCAAAGTAAAACAGACTAGAACATGAAACTTGAAACTGTATGAGCTTATATGGTCTTTTTAATTGACGTGGTATGCAGTTGTGTGGCCATTTTAAGGCCAAAATGAAATCACATAAAGCTGGTATGTTTTGGTTCCCATGGATTTACGTGTGTGGATGAAGCCACTAGGCTGCCTCTGCTCCTAGGTCAGATTAAAATACTTAGCTTATTTATTAACAAGGAAATTAATTATTTTGTCATAATTTGCTGTACAACTCTAAATGTTTAAACTGGTATAACACAAAAGTTATTTTTCCTGCATATACTTTTAACTCTTACGACTATATTTTAATATTTATTCAGAGTATTGTCATTGTTGTTGCTAGATTGCCTAAGGAGAAGCTGTTAGAATTTACTTACTCGTTTTGCAAATGGTTTTAGGCAAGAAGTTCCAGATGGAAGTGACTTCGACTTGATTTTACAAGGCTCTGCTCTTACTGCCCCAAACCCAGAATTGCAGAGTACATCCTGGTATGATTCTGTAATGTGGACTACACAAGACCAGAAACAAAGGAAAATAGCTATCCATTTTGTAAAGCATGATGAAATGGTTCAGCAGCCTGAAGATACTTTGCTTATGATAGAAGGTAAGATAAATTGCAAATATGCTACTTCTTGTGGCACAGTGTCCATTCTCAGGATCTACAAAGTTAAGATATCTAAGTTGTATTCAGTGTAAGTAGTGATGATCTTCAACAACGATAAAACCTCAGCTGGAACTTTAAGATACCGTTGTGCAAGCAGGAAAAAGTCATCTCTCAAAGTCTTGTAAGGTGCTTTTGTCTATTTTAAAACTACACCAATAAGTTTATTGTTAATTCTGCGAAAATTAACATCTGAATTTTTTTTTTCTAGCTGCACTTACTGATTTTTCTGTTATGCTTTGAAAACTCAGTGAGTCTTTTAAGAAAACTTCATTTTAGTATTGATGTGGAAAACTTTTGGAGGACTTCTGTTAATACAAACCTACAATTAACTTCATCAGCCTCTGGATGTCAGTGTTGTTCAGATTAATATAGCTTTTCACTACTTGAGGTTTCTTGGTTTGTTTTTTATCAGATTTCCTCAGGGAAGAGAAATAGCCACAGAACTTTAAACAAAGCAGTTGAGCAAGACTACTAATAAGGAATGTTTTGAATAGAAGTAATAAATAATTGCATATAGCACCATTCCAAATTAAAACAGTCTTCAGTTATGCTCATGTAGTGGTGTGAATAAGCAAATGTAAGTCAGGTGGTCCTTTGTGTAAGGGTCAATGACAAAACCCCTTCTGTTTTCTGCTTTGTTTTATATTCAACAAGATCTGACAGCAGCTTTATTTCTGACATGTTCTAAACTGGACTTTTTTTTAAATTTAACTTTAACTTTGTGAAAACAAAAGAAAAAAGAACCTATTTCTACTCTATTTTCCTAAAATGACTGAACAGTATAATTTTAAATCTTTCTTTTCTGATATTAAATTGCCAGCAGCTAAGTATGTGTGTATGTACATGGTTGGAGCACAAGGAAAAAGCATAATCAGTGTTTTAGCACCTTTTCCCCAGAACATTGATCATGAACCTTGCCAAAGCTACATGCTATTTTAATTCTTATGTTTTTGGAGGTGGAGATAAGTCTCCCTAGAAATCTTCCCAGCACTTTTGCAGATACAAACAACTCTCAAAGGCCAAACACATTATGACACTTACTAGACAGAGGTAGTCTAGATTGTACTTGTTTGTTAAACACAAGCAATTTGCTCTTCTACAGCACAATACTCTTTTCTCCCCCATAATCATTATGCTGAAGTGAGGACATCTTTTTTAGTTTTTGGCATCTATTGGGCTGGAATTGAGGAAATAGTTGGGTAATAGTTGAGCAGAATTTTATGTGACCCTCCACAGGGACTGGGGAGAATCCATTACCATTGCTACAGATTAGTTGAACTGAAGACTGGAATGTTACAGTTAACAAGTAGATTAATGTTCCTTGCATATCCTCATTATTTGTACATTAAATCGCTGTGATTCATATTATTGTCAGCCCCTGGTAATTCTCTGTGTTTTATGCCAGTCTCTTATAAGCCAGAATACATTTGCTCGGTGTAAATTCATATTACAGCAAGGTTGGATTTCAGGAGACCTTTTAGCAACGCCAGTTAAAACAACCCTGAATTTTGTATGTTAATCCCTTGAATGAGAGTTCAGATGTACACCACAAGCTATATCTGTGTCACTGCTTGGAGGACCTTAGTTTTCTAACTTTTCAGGAAGCCATTTCAAATATTTGTGCCTCTGTTAATTTTTTTTACTGGAAGTTAAGTTCATGAAGGAGGTTTCATGTTGTGCATTTTTGCATCGCCAGTAATAATGCAATTTTATTGATTTTATTTTCTTCTTTAGTTACCTCTGCAGTGCAAGTGGCAAATATATGCAATGAATATTTCACAATCCAGTGTCATATTTACTTGTTGTAAAGTCTTTGAAATGTCTTAGTTATAGTTAGTGGTAAACAACACAGTTAGAGAATATGTTTATTTTAAAACAGTTTACTTACTTTTTTATGGCTGTTCACACACTGATTAATATATTTTTATTGAACTATTTCCAAATAGCTGTTCTCTGTGTGTTAAATTAATAAATTTACCACATTTCCACTGAATTGGTGAAATGTCAGAAAGATTCTGTAATCAGTTCTGCAGTCCATATTACAGAGATTGAATGGAGGTTATCCTACGATTTATAATAAATTTGAAAAAACTTTTTCCTGTCACTGGAATTGGAAAATCTTGAGGTTCCAGCTGTAATATATTAAATTTCTGTTGTGTTCCTAGCATGGCCCCATGCAGTTCGGTAGTTTTGCATTTCCCACCTCATGTCAATTGTGACATAGTATAACTACTTTTCATAAACTGATGGTTAAAAATTAATAGATTTTTGCTACTTAAAAGCTGAAAGAATAGATACTTAGGAGCAATTGCAAAAAAGTTGGTTTATTTTTATTTTTTTCCTAAGAAAACTGATAGCAAAATCATAGAAGAAATTATATTAAAGTTATGCTAACTAAATGCAATTTCATGGTTACAGTGATAGCTCTGAGAAAAATATTAAGGCATTTGCTGTGATAAATGGTCTTCATTCTCTATTGAGCCTGTTGTTGAGTAAGAGTGGGAAAGAAGGTTGTGGACTATTTCTTCAGTTTTCAATAGTGGGTCTCGATTTTTATTGAAGGTCCTGAAATCAACATCTAATCAGCCAAGAAATGCAAGTTGTTCCACTTATTCATGATCACAGTTTTGAAAAAACATGTTTTTCTGTTTTTAATAGGTGGAACACTAAAAGAAGTCTGGAAGCTTACAAAAAAATTTAAGTGTGTTATTCCTGTGAGATCCACAGAAGATGATCTTGAATTATTAGATCTTTCAGCTCCTTTTCTTTTACAAGGGAACATAAAATATTATGGGTAAGTTAAAAGTATTTGTGGATATTTTAGTAGGTGCAGTAATAAACAGGTATCATTTTCTTCAGTAATTCAAACCGCATTGCTCGAGGGGTAACTTACCCAAAGATTCTTTGATGCAAAATACATAACTTCATCAGCAGTACTGAGCTGAGGGATGAAATGCCATACTACCACCTCTTATCAAAGGACTTGGCTGCAGTTGGGCTTTACCTTGCAGTATTAATTTTATGCTCTTAATTATACAGCACCTCATGTTCAGTCTTGCCTGCAGTGTGTAAGTAAGGCAGTATACTATAGAGACAGAAATGCACATATGAGACTCTTTCAGCTGCAGAATGCCTAGATCTTTCTCTTTTAGTCCAGATCTTCCATTTTCTGGCCAGAAAAAAAATACCATTTTATTGACTTACTCATTAGACTACAGTCAGAGCACATGTTGCTTTAAAACCGTATGCTGGGGGTTTTTTTGTACACAGATAATATTTAAATAGAGACCCAGAAAATATTTTCAGGCTGTCAATCCATGTCTCATTCTCTTTCTCATTCCTAGTGGTGGGAAAGCTTGGATTTTGGAAGAAATAAGGGATTTTGGACAGACTTCCCTCACCATTTCCTATTTATTAAGATCCACAACACTACAAAGTGCCTTACCTATTTGTGAGTGTCAGTCACAGTAGAGACAACTTCAATGGGTTTCTGAGTTCCCCAGTACCAAGGCTGTGGAATACAGTACACACATCTAGGTCTGATATCTGTGCTGTGCCACACAATACCACATTCCTGCTCAGTGAGTGCTAGCAGTGGTATGCTCTCCAAGTCTCTCTCTCACTGCAGCATAGTTACCAAGCTCAGAAATACCAGTCTACTTCATCCAACCTGTTGAGTCCCCCCTCTCAGCAGTCCTAATAAGATCAGCCAGAGTGCTGTGTTGCACTGCTTCAGGCCTGCAGGCAGTAAAAAAACTTCTGTGCAGAAATATTGCATGTTTCACATGAACCCTAAAGTTTCCCGTAAGGGCCTGAATACAGAGGATTATTTCTCGTTGTCATATATTGTTTTGACCTTTCTAGATATGGCTGTTCACAGCTCTTAAAATAAAGGCAACACACGACTATTCCTACTGGGACTGGATCTTATCAGTATAAAGTATTTCCCCTTGTACTTCCATAATCCATATAGTTCTCCAGCTCTGCACAACTCGCCATCAGACATTGTTCTCTGTTTAAATGGCTATGTTCTAAAAGCCAACACTCCATAAGATATTCTGTGATTGTTAAAAGGATATTTAAGAAGGAACCTCATGGATGTTGACATTTCAGAGCTTTGTTCCATGCACTTTTTATCAGTAGCATATACTTAGCAGAGTCTAAAAAAGATTCTCTATAGGAGAATGAAAAGCAAAGCGTTTTTTGCGGTAGGAATGAGCTTGAATACCTGTATTAATACTTCCATGTGTGTGCATATGCATTTATATTAATCTATATATATAAAAATAAGCACACACACTTGCATGTAAAAAATCAAAATACACAGCTAAGTTACTTTATTGGAGTGGGGTTTTTTTAAAGGAAAAACATAACTTCAGTGAGCTTGGCTTTATATCACTTAACCAGAACTAGTGCTATTGATTTTTATGACATTTTGCATGTAATTCTAAAAGATAATGAATGTCTATTTTATTCTAACTGTAATATACTAGCACAGAAGCTTAATTTGAAAAAACAGTCCTGTAATTTTATTCCTTCAGGCAAATTAAAACAAGTTTGAAAACAGTTCTTCAATGTTTTTGTCAACTTGCAGCATTTGCTTACTATGTCACATGTAAAATTTATAATTCTTGTTATAAATACGTCAGCAGTAACAGAGATTGTTTTAATACCTCGTAGTTAATATTTTTTACATAGGTATAGCCAAATTTCTCCTCTAACCCTGTTGTGGTTTTGGAGTGTGATACAAGTTCAAATTCATTTCTGCTTTTAGAAAGTGAGATGTTGTTTGTATTGCTAAATGACAAAGTAGTGACATACATGTTTAGCAGTAACATATGAATATGTGTAGCAATGTAGTTATCTTAGAGTCAGAGAATGGTTTGGGTTGGAAGGGACCTTCAAAAGTAATCTCTTACACTCCCCCTGCCCTGGGCAGGACCTCTTTCACTAGATGAGGTTGCTCCAAGCCCCATCCAACCTGACCTTGAGCACTTCCAGGGAGGGGGTATCCACAACTTTTCTGGGCAACCTGTTCCAATCTCTTACCACACTAACTGTAAAAAATTTCTTCCTTTTATCCAATCTAAATCTACCCTCATTCAGTTTAGAACTGTTGCCCCTTGTCCTGTCACTACAAACTTTGGTAAAAAGTCATTCTCCATCTTTCTTATAAGCTCCCTTTATATATTGAATGGTTGCAGTAAGGTCTCCCTGGAGCCTTCTCTTCTCCGGGCTGAACAACCCCAACTTTCACAGTCTTGATGTACAGTTTTCCTCCTTTCTATTCGCTGAGTTGGTCTTTTCTAGACCACAATAATTTATTTCTTCTCAGGGATAATTCAAAAGCAGCATTAGAGGGTTTGATGTGGTCTAAAGCTTCTGTGTCTGGTAAAATAGTTATTTTAAACAGCAATAGAGAGACTTTTGCACTCCCACTGAGTCAGAAAATCAGATGGTTTGGGGTTTTTTTCCCCATGCAGAAAGCTTCTAGTATAAGTAAAACAGTGTTTGGTTAGTCTCAGTGTCTTGTTTTAAATGCTAGGTGCAAGCAGTGTTCAACTCCAAAGCCTATCAAGAATCTAAGTTTCATTGCAGCAGAGCAACGACCGTCATGGGAACCAACTGAAGTAGCACAAGGTCAGCTGGCATGATATTGTCCTGAAATATTTTTGTGCCTTGATTCTGAAGTGTTTATATGAAATAGTTTGGTTTCTGGGTTGCAGTCTTGTACAGAAAGCATGTAATTTATGGTTGTGCTTGAGTATAAAGCTATAAAATTTATTCACTTTTTACCAGCTGAGATAACATACTTACTTTTTGCAGTATGAATTAAAGGATTTTGTGTTGAATAGTTTCTTCTACCACAGACGTCTCTAGTAAAACCCATCATAGTACAGATGTGATTAATTTTTTGTTGCAGATGTCATTTTTAAACTGTATACATGCTTGTAGTCCTAGAAGTTAGTCTTCTTTTCACTTTGAAGATACAGTTTTTCTGACCTGAACTAAGGAGAGTCTTATTTAATAGCTAGTACAAGTTAGACATTTTGTCTTCTGTAAGCCTTATCAATGCTAAGCATATTCCAGAGAGTCTGGAAGAAATAATATTGAAATGAAAGGAATTATACCATAACATATGGTTATAATATATACCATAACATGGTGTTCCATGCTTTGTGTGTTCCCTGTGTTACTTTATGTACTCAGGACATTCAAACGCTGAAGGTAAAATAGAGCTTAAAACTTCACAACACGTTAAGGAAAAAGAGTATTTTCATGTACATCAATTCATGTTCTGACATATTGGAGTAATATAGTGGTTCTATTAAGCTGTCATAATTATGTTCTATTAAATAAATGTAAAGTAATATATAACTGGCAGTGTTACAGCACCTGTGATTGACACTTAATTCTCAAAATGAAAACAATATTCATTAAATGCTTTCTGGCATTTATTTTATGTGTATTATTAGAATCATAGAATCACAGAATGGTTTGGGTTGGAAGGATCTTTAAAGGTCATCTAGTTCCAACCCCACTGCTGTAGGCAGGGACACCTTCCATTAGACCAGGTTCCTCAGAGCCCCATCCAACGTAGTCTTGAACACGTCCAGTGTTGGGGCAAACGCAACTTCTCTGGGCAACCTGTTCCAGTGTCTCACCACCCTGATAGTGAAGAGCTTCTTCCTAAATTCAAGTCTGAATCTACCCTCTTCCAGTTTAAAGCCATTACCCCTCATCCTATCAATACAAACCCTCATGAAAAGTCCCTCCTCAGCTTTCCTGTAGGCCCCCTTCAGATATTGGAAGGCCGCAGTAAGGTCTCCTCGTAGACCTTGTTCTTTTATCATCTGTATTTTCAGGCTAAATGATAACCTGCAAAGACATCAGATCATTTGAACATGAAATGACTAGTCCATTTAAGTAGAAACCCAGAAAAGATGGATGCAAAGTTGCAGTAACTTTGTGCGTTTAAGATATTTTGTTTGCAGCATAACAGTTAACTGCTGCCAGTGAGAGAGTGACTACAGTCATTTACTTATGCTGGAATATTTTCAGAACTGCCAGCAAAGTTTTTCTGAATCAGAACTAGCCTGGTAGCTTTTGCTATATCGTATGAAACAAATGGTTTTCCTCAGAAGATATGTTTTCAGGTGGAATGCTATCT
This sequence comes from Eurystomus gularis, assembly GCA_013400335.1. NCBI lineage: Eukaryota > Metazoa > Chordata > Aves > Coraciiformes > Coraciidae > Eurystomus > Eurystomus gularis. Next base: position 24,192 of record VZZY01017291.1, read on the forward strand.
TACTATCACTGCATTAAGAGCAGGTCTCCGTTAATCTTCAGTGGATAAAGAGCAGGAGTAGGAGGATCCTACCAAGGTAGGATCTAAGATCAAAGTAAATAATAGCATTTATTTTACTAGGATGAGAAAAAGTACTTAAAAATCTTAATGCATTGTTGCAGACTCCTGTAGTGAAGTGTGTCTAGGCAAATGCAATGTGCTCCAAAAATACAAACAGCACTTTGCTATTCAGAGCCTCTGGTTTTTGACCTGTCAATTTATAGTTTTAATGATAGTATTCAAGGTCAGTTACAATTAAAGGAAGGATATGGTCAGCTTCAGTTGTTATGATTTGTCTTGCATATTCACTCTAAGAAATAGATCTTTTTTTTTTTTTTTCCCCAGTTTTAGGTATCGAGCTACTCCAATATGTTTTTATCATGAAGTTTACACTGTTTGATGGAACAGGAGCACTAAATGCATACCTTTTTGATTATGTAAGTATATCTAGGTAGACTACAGATTATGTGGGTTTAGACTATATTTTTTTTCAAATAGCAAATGTGTGTACAGAAATATTTATTCTATGTTACCTGCAGTGTTTTGCAGGGACAGTTACAAGTGCTGTAATATTATTAATACTGTCTGTCAATGAAGATACACAGAATGTAATTTTCAGTAATTTTTCAATAAAATATCAGAGTACACAGTATCAAAGCATGAAGACAAAACTTAAGCTTTTTGGTAGATTATTTGGTATTTCCATAGAGTTTTATACATTTCTGTGGCTGAATTTCTCTTTTATTGTCAATGTTACATTGTGCAGCCTGAATGATGTGTGAGTGAGTATTTCAGAATTTGTGCAGGTAACTTCTAGATTAGTTTAAAATCTCATTACCTCAATCAGCGTACAAGGAAGGCATGGACCTATTGGAGCAGGTCCAGAGGAGGGCCACAGAAATGATATCAGAGTGCTGGAACACCTCTCCAGTGAAGAAAGGCTGAGAGAGGTTGTTCAGCTTGGAGAAGAGAAGGATCCAGGGAGACCTTACTGTGGCCTTTCAGTACTTAAGGAGGCTTATAAGAAAGATGGGAACAGTCTTTTTAGCAGGGCCTGTTGCAATGGGACAAAGACTGATGGTTTTAAACTGAAAGAAGGGAGATGTAGACTAGATATAAGGAAGAGATTTTTTTACAATGAGAGTGGTGAAAAACACTGGCACAAGTTGCCCAGAGAAGCAGAAGCCTCATCCCTTGAAACATTCAAGGTCAGGTTGGATGGGACTCTGAGCAACCTGATGTAGTTAAAGATGTCCCTGCTCACTGCAGAGGGGTTGGACTAGATGACATTTAAAGGTCCCTTCCAACCCAAAGCATTCTATGATTCTATAGAGGCATTTCAGAATTACAACTTTGTCCAAAATGGGTCAGAAAAACAACTTAGTGGAATTTTTTTTTCCCCACATCAATGCTCTTTAATGTGTATATATCTCCATATTTTCCACCATTGTACTAAATGAATTCCAGTGGGACTCTGAAGGTAATGCTTTTTCTTGTTTAATTTTAAGACTCTTAAATAAAAAATAATATTGGAAAGAATGCAACTGTGTCCTCTTAAAGTACACAGTGTATTAGCTGCAAAGAAGGTCAGAGACTGCAGTCCCTATTTCAGCTAGTCATCTTTTCCTTCTACTGTCCTTCTTTCATTTTTATACTGAGAAACTAAACTGCAAAATAAAGGTGAAGGAAAATATTTTAAATCATCTCTTGATGTAGAATTCCAAAAATCTCTTCTTTAGGGTAGATCAGATTCTTATCAGATACTACTCAGTATTAGAGCTTAGCTGCAGGGAAGAAACCCACAATTTCTCTGGAAGTGCCAGCTGCTAGCGTTCCTGCTGCTGGTATTTCAAAGACAAGCCAGTACCTTCCAAGCCTAAACTCTGGTCTTTCAGCACCACCTGAGAAGGAACCAGGCTACTTTGAAGTGCAACTTTAAACTAGTCTCCAGTTGCACTTCTGTAGGAAAGCTCTGAGGTTGTTTCTTTCCTCTCCTCTTTATAAAAAAGTCATTGAAGGAAAACACTGAGAAGTTTTATAGTCAGAAGAACTGGAAGAGTGAGAGGAGAAAGTGGTTATCTGTGCCCGTTTTGCTGCTGGATTACCCAGTAACTTCTGATCACTTCCACTAACTGTCATACAAAAATTATACATGGCAGATTATTCTTTATTTGTATCTTTTAACAAAACAGAAAAATTGCCTTCAAAAACCTTAGCTCACTTTGAGAAGGTATAAGATGATGAGCCTTTAGAAATAGAAAATCAGATAACGAATAAAAAGGGAGTTTTGTCAATCATGCTTACTGTATATGGTTTAAAAATATACAGAAAAGGTTTACTTAACATTTCAGTGTTCCACTATTTATTTTATTCCTCCATTCAGAAATGTATCCCAGAGTGTAAGCATTTCTCCATAGTTTCTAAAACTGTCAAAAAAAATGAAACACAAATTAAGGGTGTTCCATTTGTATGAAGCCAAGTTCACTGTCCTCTTGTTTCCAAGTGACTTTGTTCCTCTCAAAATGTTCTGCTCACTGCAGTGAGGGGCTGTTGAGGAGGATGGACCATCCTCTCCGGCCATAACATTGGTTGTGGAGGTGTGTGAGGAATATCTGCCAGTATACAGACCTACGTGTGTGCTTTCTAGGTGGCCGTAGTCTCTGAATACTTAGAGGTACTGAAATACAGGCTATTATTTATTTAAAACAGTTTGGATTTTTTCTCTATCTATCTGACCAGTTTTAGAAATAAAATCATTCTTCTGTTGTGTTACCTTTCTGGATAATTTTAAATTCCTTAAATGATAAATGAACATGCAATCAGGGTTCTGGCTCATGATTTATTACCCCTCTTCCAAGACCTCATACTTTTCTGTTCTCTTCCAGGAAAGGTTTTTCCAAATTCCTGCCTCTGAAATCTTAACTAATAATTTTCTTCAGCAAAAGATGCAGATGACCATGAATACGCTCTGTCCTCCAGGAAGAAAATTAGGTCAGCTTGCCATTATTGTATAAGAAGCATGGGAAGGGATCTTTCAATCTGCTATTGCATATGCAAAGTCTTAGAATTCAACTAATGCACGGGCAAAACTCAGAGCAGAGAAATGCAGGACTCTGTAAGGAGAGTTCCAATGAAGCTGTTTTGATACATTCCTGTAATAGAACTCCCTTTTGTGAAAGAAAAGTAGTGGTTCAGTAAATTCTCATGTAGTGTGCAGTGATGTGTGAATACAGTCATGTCTTTGCAGGCATTAACATGCCATTGTATTCATATGGAGGTTAACCAGGGCACCCTCATACTGAATGTCACAGCACATTAGGGAAAACTGAAAGAAAATTCAGAATATGGCACATGCTTTGGGTGAGATTCTACTTTTGAACGCGTGTGCTGATTTAGAGCATCCCTTGCTACAGGAAACATCCATGGAAATTGAGCAAAAACTTAATCCAAATCTAGTCACAGAGGTTTTTGTGCAGTATTTCTGTTGTGGCAGAAAGTAGGTCTTCCTAAATTGCATGTCTGAAGTAGCTCTATATGTCTCTGCTGCAGCTGCAGCCTCCAGAGTGTACTCCCTCTAAGTGCATGGCTGTCAGTAACCACCACGGCTAGGCTGGAGTCTTTGTCATACTTATAAAAAGTGGCCCTATTGTGAAGGGTCTAAAGGATGTTCTTTTTGAGACAGAGGGTCTCAGAGACATGTGGAGATGAGATTTTTAGTATTGGAAAGTTTTTGTATGTACTGCACGCTGGTGCAACTACAGGTACCAAGTGTTTCAGGGAGGCACTGGGGTGGGGAGGGTGAGGCTTGAAAGATTGTCACTGGAAACCATTTCAGAGGGTGCGGGAAATTTTAAGATACAAATTGGAATTTCAAAATTAGTAATTCTTTTTTCTTCATATTAACTGTTGCATACATTTAGATACCCTAGTTAAGAGGGTATGCCCTTATCTTTTTCTTCTATAAAAGTTAGAAATAAGTATTAATAATTTTGGCTTTGTTTTCAGATGACTTGCCATGGCTGGAATGCCTTATAAAGTCCTATAATGTCAGAGATGCGATGAAACATCAAGTTTATTACCAAATCTTTGACACTACAGTTGCTGAAGATGTTGTATAGTGATGTGTTGCTAATAGGAAGTAATCCAGTAAGAATCCAATTTGCAGGGCCTGGGCAATCAGAGACTGTGTAAAAAAAACCAACTCTTTATTCCTGTCTTAGGAATGCAACCTGTACGTATGAAGTTTTAGTTTGTATATTAATGTGAATGGGAATTATGGTCTAATGTATGTACTACTTTCCTGGAATACAGCCTTGTGATCTGAGTGCAAGTGGATGTGCTAAGCTTGTCACTGGAGGCTGCTTGGCTCAGGCTGATGGAAGCAATCTAGCATCCATCTGTCCTTCAAACAGGCAGCAATGGAGTTACTTTAAACTGGGGAATTTACTCAGAATATACAGTCAGAATGGTGCTGCTTTGTTCAATTCTCTTTTAAAATAAACTATGTCAGCAGAGATAGGGAAAAGGAGCTCTTCAGTAAACTTTCTCTCAGGCTACTTTGTACAAGCATATGTTACTCAGCCAGTTTGATAGGAAGGTTGTCCATTTTTAGAGACTACTTTGACTTTTGCACTGATACGTACACTTAGGCAGAACTCTTCCTGTTAGTCATACTGAGATAATTGTTATGTGTACCAGTTACTATATATATTGCTGAAGTTATGAATGTGAACATGTAATGATTATCACTAAAAGTCAAGACATGAAAATAAGGTAGTGTGAAATTGTAAAATGAATATCGACAGTTGCTAGATCATAATTATTTTCTAGGATAGCCCTATTCGGTACCAAAGTTGTTAGCATGCATATTAGCTGGGTGTGTGTTTTCAGAGGCTCACACATGTCTGGCTAAATTTACTGTCAGATTACACTGCCCAAATCTGCCTTTTCTGTCTTATATAATCAGATTTTATGACTTAATTTAGAGATACAGATCTGATCTAGTGATATCATGGCTTGAAAATACTGCTGAACTAGAAAAATTGCTCGGTGGTTTTACTTTGCATTCAGAAGTCCATAAGACAAATTCAGGACATGTTTCTCCAAGGATGATTAATGTAGAAATCCCTGTCAAATCAAATGCTTTCTGTCAGAACAAATTTACTTAATATGTACACCAGCTGTTTTTTAAGGAAGTTCAGAAGCAAGATGGAATACTTGTAAGTAGATTATTATTTTGATAGTAGATTTACATTTCATTTTGTCATTTTTCAGGGCTGTTTAGAAGTTCATACAATATGTCATTTAAAATTTCATCTAAATATCTTCTGATAATTTTCTGGTACTCTAAAAAATTATACTGCGTTTATATGTCATGAACCAGGAGATTGTTCTTTATTGATTGGTGTATAGGGAGCAGCAGTATAAGCAGTATTGAAAGTGTTTAGCGGATACTGGCTTTAAAAAGTATGAAAAAAGCCAACTTTGGTATTAAGCGATTTACCAGAGATCAGTAGTGGCTTATGAAATTCTGCCTGATTCTGTGAATAAATGCATAAACAAAAAATAGTTATAGCAAGTTATCAAATGAGTATTATAAAACTTTAGACACCAGCTGTATCCAAATGATTTTACAAGTTTGGGGTTAAATTAAAGGTAATCTTTTTTTTTCATAGTGTATGAAAACACTGGAAGGGTTTGGTTTTCTTATTTTTAGATTTTTGTTAGCAACTCAGATATAGATGTTGTACATTTTTTTCTAAATAAATCTGTGTAAAGTAATAAGTAAGAATGTTTTGTACTTCGATGTAAACTAAATCGATTTCACCACATCCTTTGTCTGAGATCCCTGCCAGAAAACTGCATATGGATCACTTTATTTTTTTACTGTTGAATGTTGCATTAAAATGTTTATTAAAGATTTTTCCAAATATTGGGGTTTTCTTGTACTTGACTTTTAGTTCCTAGTTCGTAAGACTATGAAAGCTTTGTCATCAGTAGCCTTCATCCAACAAAATGCCCCAAATGAATGTATATTGAAACATACATGTTTAATTCTTTCTTAACATAAGTCATAGAAATATTTTTATTTAGTAATTAAAAATTATCTATTTGCAAATACTAAAGATCTCTGTACTAAAGGATTTAGCACAGCGACAACTCAAAATGTCTGTGTCTCATTGGTAGCCTTTATATGGAGTCACTGAGATGGGACTTGGACCTTTAGTTACTTATCCTCATCAACGCTGAGGCCTTTGAATAGCTGACTGATGGATGAAAATTTTGACATTGCTGTATCCTGAACTTATAGCACCAACAGACCAGTTTCTGAAAGCTAAGCATCTCAGGCAGCGATGACTTCTAGCTATTACCAGCAACTTCCTTAATGGAAACAACAGTCACATTTCCCTTGACCAGTTTCTTCACCAGGTATGTGATTTAAGTTCCTAAAACATTAATAAAAGGACAAATGTCTATTTTAAGAGGTTTTTTTTAAGTTACTGAAATGGATCATAATGTACTTAAAGACTCTCAGAAGCTGAACCAGTAGTAGATCAGGTTGACATTGGTACACTCAGATCCAATGAAAACTCTACGCACGTCATCTGGTGTCTCATCTTCTTCCTCCATCCATATACGTCCCAGCATACAGGGACACATCCAATGCATCAAAGCATCAGCTTCTTACTGTGGGCTAAATGGCAGATATGTATGTGTGGAATGTGAAGTATATAGCACACAGCCACATCACCACAAGCAAGGACAAAGAATGTCTGATTGTAAAGGAGGAGCCATGAGGGGAAATAATAAAACTATAAAAGAACAATAAAGGAACATGAACCCATTCCCCTCCCCATCCCTCCAATGACACAGGTAAGTGCATAAAAGTGGTAAAATTGTAATTTAAAAAAAAAAAAAGTAAAAAAATGTGGAATAGTGTTGTCAAGGGTGTTTGTATGATTTGGCTTCTTGAAGCCCTTGCTTTAAGTGGGTTTAAAAACATAAGATTAAAACTATCTCCAAAGTCAGTTGAATTTAAGCCCTTGGATGCCTCACACGCTTGAAACTCCCACTGGAAAGACAGAAACATCAATAAAATAACATATATTGCAGAAAAGAGGCAGCAGTCCTGGTAGGTGACCTTCTGTTCAGTGGTGATTGAACTTTCTCATCAGCTTTTGCTGTTACGGGATCCAGAGATTTACAGACAAGACTTTGAAATGCTTTGCTTAATGCTAATCCTTTGGCTACGGAGCAGGAGGAAGTGGGATTGCAAAGAATGCTGTGGAGCCTGTGGCCTGACAAGCTGAGGTTTGCAAATAGAAGGAAGAGAGTTGATTGTGTTGACAAGGGATGTGTGCTTTTAGCTCTTCAATACCACTGTGTTTTACATCACAAGAATTTATTCAAGTTAGGTCACTTTTTGGCCAAAGCCATTGCATTAATACATGAAACTAGCAGGAACTGGGGCACAGCAATAAGGGGCAAGGCCAAATATTGAAATTTCAATTAAGCAAGTACATATGTTCAACTTCTTCAGATAGAATGGGAACAGTGCAGAAAAGTTTTTTCAAACAAAGTTTTAAAAATCAAAGAAGAATTTACTTAAGCATTATTCCAAGTGTGCTGAACAGTGATAATAAGTGGAAAAAAGGGTATGCGGCTAAAGATGGAGAAAGAAGAAAAAAGGAGTTCCAGAGGACAGTAGCAAAGGCAAGGAGTGATCTTTATGAGACAGTTTGCTGCAGTTCCTGTTCACAGCATTTACCTATATATGAAATTCCCAATAAGAGCTATGGTTTGTGGAAGCATCCATCTGATGAAGGATTACCAGATCCAATGTGCTTGAAAAATGTAGAGCAGAATTGTGCTATAAATAATGAGTTTGTATTTGTGGATGGACTTCACCCCAGAACACTACTACCGTGTGTTTTTCCTTCTTGTTGTCTGCTGCAACTCTGATACTTGCCTACAGAGGTACCTTCACAAAACTGCTGCAATGTTATCATTTGTCTTCATAAACCAGGCAAATAGAAAGTCTAAGAATAGATCTACATTTAGTAGATACTTGTTTTCATTTTGGTTTTTTGCAAGTAAACTCAGAGGAAATATGCTTAATGTGGAAATATGCACCAGAGAGGAAAAAAAGTAATTCATTTTGTCCCATAACTGTTCTATTACGTGCAAAGTTTTGAGCATCAATTTGTTCTGACAAGGGGTGGGTAAGGAGCTTGCACCAGACAGCAGTGTTTAATGCTCTTATTTTGGCATGCATTCATATGATACTTCATCTTGATGGATACTCTTTTCTGATCACCATTTACTATGCTAAAGGTGCAAAATTCCATTTAAAAAAATGAAGCAGTTACAGCGATTGAGTTTGACATAAACCTACAGTATAAAGAGATGTCCAAGATCATCTTGACGTGCTGCCCTTTGGTTTCTCATCATGCATAGGTACCCTGGTACATGCAGTGATACGTGTAAGGTCTCACTGCTCGTAAAGCTGTGGTTCTTTTAAAAGGAAGCAGACTCTGTACCCTTCTACTATTTCTGTGTTTTGTCGAGGGTAAACCAACTGGCATTAAAAGTGAGGAAGGTGAAGAATTGCTTTTCCCTTACAGGTTAGTCAATGCATTTCGTTAGCAATGCGCAGCAGCATGGGTCCTTCTTGCAGGAAAAAGAAGCAGAAAAGAAAGCTTGAAAAGCTTTGCTGGAAGGGATGGGAAAGGTCAGAAGTTACACATGAGAGAACAGTTAGTAAAGAGGAATACTCCTTAAATATCTAACAGTGCCCTTCTAAAAATCAGATATCGTAGCTTGAAAATCTTGATGCAAATCTGTTGACTGCCATGATCTTTGTGATTTGATAATTAATAAGCTTTTGAATGTTATTGCAATAGTTACATAAGTGATTAACTAGACTACTAATTCACAATTATGTTGCTAAACAACTTCAATTCCTCTGTTTCCAGTTACTGAAAATAGTCTCTCTGTCATCTGAGAGAGGTCAGTTTGGTTTTCCTTTAAAAACTGAATATGTGAAGAAGAACTTGGCAAAATCACAGTATTCGTCATTTGGTAGATGCATTCTTGCACTTCACCAAGTGCTAGGGCCTGCCTACATCAGATCATTTTTTCTGGCAAGGACTATACTACACAATGATACCTTCTAAGTGTACCTTTTCACGGCAAGCTTACCAGACATTGTAAAAATAGCAATAGTTTTCAAAGCTCATTTAGCTCTTCTGTAAGGCCTGGAAAAATGTGGATGTCTTTGGCCTGCTTTTCCATCTGGGTAAAGGGGTGGCTGATCTGATGTGATGGAGCAGGGAATTCTTATTTCTTAGTGGCTAGCAAAGGTACGCAAGCATCATTTCAAATATTGAGGTCATTGGCTAATATGTGTCAGGAAAGTGTAGAGCTGCCCCAAATGCTGCTGTCAAGAACATGTGCAGCAAAGCAAATACCAATTGGAAATCATTTCCCAGTTGAAGCTGACACAAGGAAAAACGTGACAGTGATATATTCTGCTTTTGGTAATTCAACTTTGATAAAAAATTGTGGTCTGAAACTTAAACCAAATAGTAAATAAAAAAAATCTGATGAAAAGGGTAATGGAACTACTTGCTCAAATAGAGCAGAGACCTCAGAAGAGGCACTGTACTGAGAAGTGCTTTTTTTCTTACTGAAAATCAACTTGTCTTCCTTGAGTGTTTCAGTCTTCAGGTATTTCTCTTCATAGGTGGTATGCATAGGTTCCCAATCCAGTCCAACCAACCCATGGATTTTCCATCTTATTTTACCGGAACTGAAGTCTATCCATCTATATCAGTATAGAAACAGCATCACTTAGAGACTGTTATTGCTTTGGGATACAGGAGGCTATCCTGAACATATCAGGAGATGTCAAATGAGACTAATATTAATTAACAACTTCTCCATGCAGTCTTTCCTATTTGTAGCGAGGCAGCTGGAAGGCTATTGTATGAGGAGTTAGTTAGAGATCCATGTGCTTGCTGCCCTCTCGTGTATAGGTAAACTATGAATAGCCATAGTGAGCACTTACCAACAGAGTAATCCATGATTACTCACATGTATGCCTGTGTACCATGAATACCACACAACTGCTTTATACAATAACATAATTAAGCAAGGTATAGATAACAAATGCATAAGTTACCAGTTTGCATAATTATATGTATAGTGCCTTATATGTATAGTCCCTGGATCAATGGGCCAAGGCCAATGGTATGAGGTTCAACAAGGCCAAGGGCCGGGTCCTGCACTTGGGTCACAACAACCCCCAGCAACACTACAGGTTTGGGGAAGAGTGGCTGGAAAGCTGCCTGACAGAAAAGGACCTGGGGGTGTTCAACTGGCTGAACATGAGCCAGCAGTGTGCCCAGGTGGCACAGAAGGCCAACAGCCTGGCTTTTATCAGAAATAGTATGGCCAGCAGGACTAGGGAAGTGATCATCCTTCAATACTCAGCACTGATGAAGCCGCACCTTGAATACTGTGTTCAGTTTTAGGCACCTTACTACAAGGAGGACGTCAAGGTACTGAAGTGTATCCAAAGAAGGGCAATGAAGCTGGTGAATGGTTTAGAGCACAACTCTTATGAGGAGTGGCTGAGGGAACTGGGGTTGTTTAGCCTGGAGAAAAGGGGGCACAGGGGAGACCTTATCACTCTCTGCAACTGCCTGAAAGGATGTTGTAGCAAGGTGGGGGGTGGTTTGCTCTCCCATGTAACAAGCAATAGGGCAAGAGGAAGTGGCCTCAAGTTGTGCCAGGGGAGGTTTAGGTTGGATAACAGGAAAAATTTCTTCACCAAAAGGGTTATCAAGCATTGGACCAGGCTGCCCAGGGAAGTGATGGAGTCACCATCCCTGGAGGTATTTAAAAGACGTAGATGTGCTGCTGAGGGACATGGTTTAGTAGTGATCTGGCAGTGCTGGGTTAATAGGGAACTTGATGATCTTATAGGTCTCTTCCAATCTAAATGATTCTATGATCTTGTGCACTTCAAATAACTTATGCACCTCTTTGGGTCCTTGAGACAAGACTATTGGAGCAGACTGTTCACAGTACTTGTCAAAGCTGAGTCCATATTCCAAACCTGACAGCTATCAGTGACTGATGAGTCTGTACCTAAGGCTGCCAGTGAACACAGAGCTGGTGAAGCCCAACACCAACCAGAACGCTGTGCAGCATACCATGACCTACAAGGGGTGTTTGTCTGATTATTCAACGGCTGTGCTTCTCAGCTTCAAAAGGGACATAAAGATGTCCCCTTTTCTATAATTTCCATTGTTAATAAATCTTCTAAGTAGCTTTGAGTGTTGGTGCCTTTCTTACTGAGATCCCAAAAGAACTGGCAGCTCTACAGTGCAAAACCATTGTTTTTCATAGAATGTTCCAGTACTCCCCCTTTTTTCCTCAAATTCGTTCACAGAGGTTGAATATTAAAAAAGGCAACAGTTGTACTTGATCAAAAGAATACCGACAAGTTCAAAATAGAAGCAGCAGATTAAATCACAGTTTACAACAGCTGTGTCTGCACAGTTACAAGCCACATATGGATGAGTGTGTGTACTGCCAGGTGGTGCTGTGTAATACAGCCCCTTAATTCCTCCTCCTCGATTTGTGCTTACTTCCAGGGTTTCTTTGCTTGTAAAAGAAAGAAATGTCTTTTTGATAAAACAATTACTTTTAACCAATTTTCTTTGGTTAAAGATTTACATTTCTAATCTTTGCATAGGGAGTAGAGGAAAACAATTGCCAATTGGCACTGTTGGAATGTTGATAAGCTTGGTTTTCTAGAAGACTGTAGAGAACTAGGTGCCGTAACAGATGAGCTCAGTGTTAATAGATATATTTTCAATAAGCCTACACACAGTATCCTACCATATTTCACTGCAGACTGGAGCGGGGGCTACATGCAGCATTCTCACTGCAGACAAGTGAAACTTAGACCCAGCAGTGTTTTAACTTAGTCATATTTTCTTAACAAATTTATTTCAAGACAGGAGTGCACCAGTGCTTCTTGTCTCCCACAGTAGAGACCCATGTCCTGGCTGAAAGAACAAGTGCTTCTCCACTGTCTCACATGCCACTGTAGTTACCCTTTTTAGTTAAAAAAAAAAAGTGTTACGACAAAAAAACCCCCAACCAAACAAAAAACCAGTATCAAAGCTTCTCAAGCTTCTTGTAGTTGGAATGGTGGATGTACATAAGGCATAGAGGCATAGAACTGATTGCAAACGCACCTGAAAAGAGTAGAGCAGTCTGACTGGTTCTATTGCTCAATGGAGACTGGAGACATGGGTGAAAATAAGAGATGAGAGTTATTTGATTTAGACCATGAGGTTTTTTTCACAGCAAATTTCCTGATGGCCCAGCCTCCCTGCTCTAGAGACATGAAGATGGAAAAGCTTGTAGGTCAAGATAAAGCCAGGGAGCTCACTTATCCTGGGCAAAACAGACTTGACTTGGGGAAAATTATTTTAATTTATTGCTAATTAAAAACAGAGTTGGATGATAAGAAGCAAAGACAAAAACTAAAACACCTTCACCCCACCCTCTGCTTCCCAGGCTCAACTTCACTCCTCCATTCTTAGCTCCTCAACCTCCTCCCTTCCTGAGTGGTACAGGAGGAACTGGGGTTGTGGTCAGTCCATAACAGCTCCTCTCTGCTGCCCCTTCTTCCTCATGCTTTCCCTCTGCTCCAGTAAGGCTGCAGACTTTTGGGATAAACCTGCTCCAATATGGGTCCTTCCCAGAGGCTTCAGTTCCTGATAGGAGCCTGCCTGCTCCAGCATGGGCTCTCTGTGGACCACAGTTCCTTCAGGAGATCCCTATCTGCTGCAGCATCCACTGCAGGCTACAGTGCAGATAACTGCTCCACTAAGGTCTCTTCCACAGGCTGCAGGGCAATCTCTGCTCTGGCACTTGGTGCAACTCTTTCCCTTTGTACTCCCAGGGCTGTTTCTCACACCTTTTTTTTTCCTCACTCCTCATTCTCATTGCAGCATTTCACCATTTCCCAGAAGTGCCACCATCTTGTCTGAGGGGCTCAGCTGTGCCTTGTGGTGGGTCTGTTGGAGCCGGCTACAGTGTCTGGCACAGGGCAGCCCTGGTATCTCACAGAATCACAGAATCACAGAATTGTTATGGTTGGAAAGGACCTCCAGGGTCATCAAGTCCAACCTTCTCCTAGCATCACTCTAACCACTACACCACTACACCATATCCTCTCTAACCACTACACCATATCCTCAAGCACTGCATCTATTCGTTCCTTAAACACCTCCAGGGATGGTGACTCCACCACCTCTCTGGGCAGTCCATTCCAGTGCCTAACTACCCTCTCAGTGAAGAATTTTTTCCTAATATCCAATCTAAACCTCCCCTGACACAACTTGAGGCCATTTCCCCTCGTCCTATCATTACTAATTTGAGAGAAGAGACCAACACCAGCTCGCTACAACCTCCTTTTAGGTAGTTGTAGAGGGCAATGAGGCAATCTCCTCACCCTGCAGCCCCTGCTGCCAGCACCTGGTAATGGACACACAATACACTGACACACTTCCAGTGTGGGCACAGGAGCAGGCTCATGTACGCTCAGACAGGGACGTCTTGGCCCTGGTGGCTGAGATATCCTGATTTTAGTTAGAGAACAGCATGAAAATTGAGAGCATAATAAATAATGTGGGAAGTTGTTAATCCAAGAATTCTAGCTTGTTCACTGATGGAGCAGAGCCAGGATCTTGATGAGATGTGGGGGTTTGGTAAACAAAAATATGTTTGGTTATGATCCATAAATAACTCAATTTCCCAAATTAAAAGCAGAAATAATGTAGAACAGAAACGTGCAGTGTTCTATCCTTCTTTCCTCAGCTATCTGAAAACCCCATTATTAAACACTTATAGGCTATATTCTTCCCTATACTAGATGCACCCAACTGAAATGATAGCTGGCAATAGTGAACGTGGGCATTTTAATTAAGAGAAGTAGTTAACACTTAAGGCCTAATTGTACAAATAACCCATCTGTCTCGTATAGTGCAAAACCAGAGTGATATTTTTAAGGCTAAATCAACCCCTTAAAAATTAAACAATCTGTTGCCACTTCGGGCAGTGGCCCTATTATCCATTAACTCGTCTAGTACTAAGTGACATGCAAGGGGAAAGAAAGGGCTTCAAATAATTGAGCAAATGATTATCACATCTCTTCTTTTAATGGTACTGGAATTACTGCAGCCACAAAGATGTAAGTACTCACAGAAAGAAAATGTTGTTTCCTTTATAAATGTATAAAAGAAGGAACTGGGAAATTCTCCAAATATTTTTCTTAATTTGGATTTTACTATTATTTGCAGATATGGTATAATAAGTACTTTTCATGTAAATAAGATCTTCATGACAAACCCTCTAGCATGAGCCTTTTACTCTTCCCTTTATTCTATAATGGGAATCTTTCTGGCATATATCTGGAGGATGTTTAAGCTTTTCTTGTTTACTCTTGTTGTTCTGGTTGCATCAAGATGCTTTCAAAGGGAAACCCACTTTAAAGATACAGAAATTGAGGATAGTGAATGAAAGCTGGCTCTAGAGAAGAGAAGAGACAAGCATAGATACAATTCCAGGAAGCCTTTTATGAGACCTCCTGCAGTACTGTCCAATAAGACTACGACATTTTTTCCAAGTTTTGCCATAGGCTCGCTTCTTTGGCTCATCATGTGTCCACTTTGGTAAAACCCAAAGACAAAACCTATACAGAATTTCTTAGGCAGTGGCTATCGTCTGGGCAGTCCAGTCCATTTATTCAGCTATGAGCTTTTGCAGGCACTTGAGATACAAAGAGCTTTGTGAACCTGAACAAGCAGCTTTGAGGTATATCAGTAAATTCAATATTCATTCAGGACAGATGAATGAAACAAGCAGTCAGGTGAAACTATTTCTCAGCATCTGAAGAAATTGCTAAGATCTGAAGTAAACAATAGCAGCTCTGACTGAAAAATGTGTTAGGTGTAATACTATTTGGGAAGTAAGGTTTTTACTTGCCTGTTTCTTTCACCAGCATCAGCATAGTGGTAGAAGAGCATTTTAATTCACTGTGGTCATACTTCAAATGTAGCTGAGAACATCAAGTGAGAATCAAACACTGAAAAATAAATTCTGACACAATGAGCTGAAAGGGAACAAGGATTAGTCAGAAAAATTGAAGTTAGACAGCAACCATATTTCTTTGTAATGTACTCAAAAGAGTAAGACCTCAGCCTGAGCAATCATGTTATCTTGTTAAAAGTGCATCTGAAGTATTTGCTATTTGATCTCCATGGACAGAAAACTGACTAATAGATATTATTTTTAAGCCTGTGAAGCCAGGGACCACAGCCAGATTTGGAAATCGTGTGTTATGCCCCTCACAAACGCGTATGGAGACAACCCTAGTTGTAGATTGTGTATGTTTATCATCAGATGCAACCCATAAATGAAACAGATGAATGGGGTGGATGTGAAAGAAAGGATGTCAGCGTAACCATATAATTAACAAACTTGCATAACAGTACAGGCAAGCTCATTGTGCCCATTTTCCTGGAAGGGGAATCATTCCATTTCAGATCCACTGAGTACAAGAGATTTAGTTTCCTTTCTTAGCTTTGCTACAGGACAAGGTTTCAAATACTGCTCATCTCCCACTTGAGCAAGTAACTAGGTTTTCAAAAGCACTTTTCTGAGAGCTGTTCAGCTTGTCTTTTGAGAAGGTGGCAAGAGGTTTTGCCCAATGGCTGGTAGAACCTTTCATTCAGAGCTCTGAAACTAGTGAGTTTCCTAAGCAAACAGACTCAAAGCATTATGCACAAAGTATGAAATAGCAGGAAAACTGTTGTATATGGAGAAAATCAAGTTTGATTACAGTTCATAACTTAATAATTCTACAAGAAATAGAAAAAGCTCCTACCTTCTGGGATTATACATCAGAGTCTTGATACTGTGTGTGGGTATGAAAAGTAGATAAAACCTGGATCTTTACAAATTCATGATCATTTTTTGTGCACATCCAAGTGAGGTAGGAATCAATTTTTGAATGTTTGCCCAAAGTATCCAGAGCTGGTTTTCATTTTCAAGCAAGTTAAACACCGTTTTATGCCAGCAGTCTCAGAATTTGAGTTGAGATTGACATAGCCCTACTTTGAATGCTGATGAGTGATCACTATCCTTAACATCTTATCTTTGGAAATACTCTTGCTGCTTCCTTAAACTCAATGAGCCTAATTCATCCCTCATGTAATTATGGCAATTTTGAAGCAGTTACACTACAGATAGGTTGGACTTCTCATGTGAATCAGATTCTGCAATGTATGGCTCTTTCTAGATAATGGAATGAAGACCTAAACATATTGCACTTCATAGAAAAGATTTACTGTTGGCTTCAGACCGCTCCAGCTGATTGCTAATCAGAAATTTGGCCTTAAAACCAAAATTTATGTGAACACACAGAAAAGCTTTCATGATTACTATTGTTAATCTTGTTAGAGTGACACAGTTACCAAAACCACCATGGGAAATTAAGCATAGTTATTATATCAGTACAGAAAAAATAAATTTGAAGCTTATTTCATTGGCAAGAGGCTAGAGTTCAATTCTTTCCAATATAGAAAACAATTATTATATCTCAAACCCTGTATTTTATTATGTGTTGGTTTGGTACATGCAAAAGAATTCCTCTAACAGATTTATCCCTTTAATGGAAAAGCCATCTATTACCTTTTACCTTTTAGAGAAAAAGGAGCTTGTGTGTATACATTTAATAGGTTTAGTGCTCCTGCAGAAATTCATTTTAAATTGCTTAATCTGTAACAAAGAACATGGATGGAATTGGTGCGTGTGAATGCAAGAGAAGCTGACAGCCCTGGCTTGATACTAAGCTCTGGGGAGCTGCCTCTGTGTCTGATTTACCTGACTGCATCCTGAAATGCTGTTCTACTCTGAGAACTGATTTTGTGGAAGTGTAGCAGTCACTTCCCAGTCTAGGAAGGACAGTGTGGGTTCAAGGATCCCACACTGATAGTGCTTAGTTAATGTTAGATGTTAGGTCCTCTGAATTTTTCTGGGTTCTGTAAATCCAGCTTGCTGCTTTTTTTCCTCTCAGGTACCACCACTGGATCCTGAAAACAATTCCTGCCCTCTCTATCATCTCCAAGGAAGGCCCTGTGCACCAGCAAGCTTTGCCTAAAATTTGCATCTTTCTGAAGATGCAACTTCATAAATCACTTAAGCCCCAGCAAGTCCATGATTCCACCAAAAAGACAAGTCCTGCATTTGCCTCCAGCCATAGGTTCTCAAGCCCTCCTTTCTGCTGGCAGTAGTAGGGTTGCACAATCTGGCTCATCAGCTCCCTGATGTAGCTCCAAACTAATCTTCAAAGGGAAAGAGAAAAGGAGGGAAAAGATGTAGAAACTATCTATGTAGATGCAGGCAGCAACTATCCATTTTGGCAGCATTACTATCTTAGTACTTTAAGCAATTAAGAAACCAATGAGACTATGTCCAGCCAGGGGCCATTATAGAAGAAATAGTGCTAACGGTTGGCTCTCCAGAGCTCCTGGAAAAAGCTCAGATTTACCTCCTCTTGCTGTCAGAAAGTTTTGCCATTCACAGTGGACTGTTCAAATCTTTGTAACATGATTTCTCCTTTTAGTGTGATTTGATCAACAGTTAAGTCATTAAGAGTATGACCATAAATTGCTCTCATTAACTTGTAATAGCCAAGATGAGAGCAGCTTACATGTCTCAGGTCTGTTATTTCAGCTTGTCTCCCTGCAGACTGAGGGAGCAATTCCTGGGCTGCTTTGTATTCATCTTGCTTTCTCTTCCCAGCTATAGAGTTTAGATATTTTATTTTATTTACTATTTATCTATCTATCCATCCAATTTTGGGAGTAATGAGAATAATATAAATTTTGGAGGATAACAGGCAGGAAAACATTCTGCTTGCATTGTCCTGGCTATTGCACAGTAACTCCATGTACCACAATGGCTTTAGCAGCTACCTACAAAGCCATGTGCTCTTAAAGTCCTCACCCAGTACACGCAGAGCTTCAAGATTCCAGTTTTACAGTTGCTCTTCAAAATGAAAGATGGTCAGGGTGCTGGAGCACCTTCCCTATGAGGACAGGCTGAGAGATTAAGGGTTGTTCTACCTGGAGAAGAGAAGGCTCCAGGGAGCCTATTGCAATCTTCCAGCACCAGAAGGGTGCCTACAGGAAAGATGAACAGTGTAGTGATAGGACAAGGGGCAATGGTTTTAAACTGGAAGAGGGTGAACTTAGATTTGAAATTAGGAAGAAATTCTTCAATATGAGCGTGGTGAGACACTGGAACAGGCTGTCCAGGAAGTTGTGGCTGCCCTCTCCCTGAAAGTGTTCAAGGCCATGTTGGATGCGGTTTTGAGCAACCTGGTCTAATGGAAGGTGTCCCTGACCATGGCAGGGGTGTGGAACTACATGATCTTTGAGGTCCCTTCCAACCCAAAGCATTGTATGATTCTATTATTTGGTCAATACAAAAAAAGAGTCCTCTTATAAGCCAAAAGCAAAGCTATGCTAGAGACTCTCTCAACATTCTGATACTGAATCTCAGAGAAAACATTTGTGTTCAGATGTTAACCTGCAGAGTGTAACGCAAATATTAACAGAAACAGCCCAGAGAGCAGAGATTAGGAACCTCTTGGTCCAGCACTAAAAGAGTAGGAGGTCACATATAACCTGGTTTTCATTGGCAGGCTGCAAGTGCTACACCCCCACCTCAAGTCATTTTGAGTTGATATTGTGGGAAAACAAATGTTTATACTGGGCTAATCTTGAGGGGCTGAAGTTCTGTATTGTGCCTTGTCCTTCGCCTCTGACTTCTAGTGTCTTAAAACTGAATCTTCTTTCTTTCTACCTCTTCCTCTTCTCTCCTTTGCTGTGCAGTGAAGGGCAAAATAGCACTTAGAAGACCTGTGAACTTTCCTTCATTACTAAATAGTAAATGTGACATTTTTCCTTGGGTACTTTTATTTAGTATGGTTGTCCTGACAACATGCAGAGAAAGATGTTTCATTTTTAATAAGTCTTAGGTTCATTCATCAGCAGAAACTGCTGGATTATTTCTTACTTCCAGAGGCCATTAAGAGCCTGGCAGCTCTTCCTTACTCTCCTGTTCTGCAAATTCTTTCTGAATTTTGAGAATTTCCCCATCAAAACCTGATAAAAGAGAGCTTAACTGAGAATTTTCTATTTTTAAATTACAGTGAATTACTAGCTAGGGAGAAGAGGCTTTCTCGTCACACAAGCTGCTATTTTATTGGCAGCAAATTGACTTCCAGAATTATATTAATACCCAGCTATGTTCTCCTACATCCCCTTTCCAAAAGTTTATAATCTCTTCTGGATTTGAGCGTGGCAACTCTCCAAGCAATTTTAAAATGACTTGGCATTAAAAAAAAGTGATCACTTTGTTCTATACTATTCCACAAGTGCAGCTGTGGTAACAGTCACACAAAAAGTTGGGTTACCAAAACTAAGAAAGAGTGGGAATAAGTAACAGAAATGGTGAAGGTAACTTCTTAAACTGGATTTGATGATAAGCATATAGTGAAATTTAACAACAGCTAGAAAGACCAGGTAGACAGGACAAGCCTTGGGTAGTGTACTGCAAAGTGTTTGTAGTGATATTCTGGTTTAACTCCTAGTTAGTTCTTACAATTTGTTTCATTGAAGAACATTTGGAGATTTGCTCAAGTTTCAAAATTGTCTCCATTAATTTCAGAGTGGTTTTCAAAAAGAATATTAAAAAAGAATTTCAAAAAGAAAAAAACCCACAGTGTTTTACAGTGCTTCACAGGCTATGCACCACCCTTACTCTGAGCTGGCCAAAAGCCACAGGAATATGTTGGGACAGTGAATGATCAGACCAAGCTCAGAACTGTATTAACCACACCAACACAGACTTCATTCAGCTAAGAGCACTGGCAGGACATGTTTACCTTTTCCTGTGAAATACCCCAAGCGACGTATTGATTCCTCTGCTGAGTAATTACAGTACTTGGTGTAGAGTGCATCGTCTTTTTAAATATGTGGGTAGTCTTCTTGCATTGAACTCTGAAGTAAGCAGAGTGAGATCTCACCCAGATGAGTCCATGTGATTTTTCACCCAGAAGGAGAACGTAACCACAGAAAGAAAAGCAACTTTCTTAAGGAGCGTCTGCATCCTAGAATAAACCAGTGGGATCATATTGGCTATGATACCATTCAGAGAAGCTCAGTGAAATATAAACAGTACAAAATAGAGAAAAACAGAGGAGATGGAAGAAAAGACAACATTACATTTTATGTGCTTTTAATCCAAAAAAGCTTATGAATTGTAGCCAATGACTGCAGCCACAGGGGTGGCAAAGCGAAGGAAAATATTATACAGTGACGGAGTCACTGTATTTGTTGCTCTGGATTTTGTTGCATTTTCTAGCTGTTCAGAAGTATTTCTAGAAAAAAAAGAAAGAAATTCTGGCCTCGAAATCCATGTGGCAAAGCCCTTACTCAAAGAGTACCTTTGGCTGTTTTATGAAACACACAGATACATTTAAGAATTAGAGGTTGGAGCAGTGCTTTCCAGGAAGCCCCATATTCCTGCAAGGATAGAGAAATGCAGAGAAGCGTTGCTGTGGGTTGTTGACCCCACACAAATGTGAGCTATGATGTGGCAAAAGTAGGCTAAAAATTGTTTAGTAAAATGGAAAATGCCAGCTAACTCCAAACATGTTGCAGAAAAACACCCCATTCAAATGCTTCTGCTGGAACATACACCATGCTCAGCTGGAGGCTTGCCAGCTGCCTGGCAGCACCAGATGCTGAAGACCCTTGTTTTTCAGGGTCTGTTGCTCTAGGGCTACATCACCATGTGGATGGCTTTGGGCCTCAAGGGCTCCCAGGTTGTCTGCTTCCCATCATGGAGTCTGGAAAGCAAGAGAGCCTTGACCTGAGATGAATGTCTGAAGGACAGGCTTCTCACTCCTTACCAGGAAGCCATCCATCCACAGCATCAACATCATGGTTTATTTCAACATTTATTTTTGCTTTAAAGTCACCATTTTGGAATTATAAGCATATCTTGAAAATCATTTGCTTATAATAACTAGATACTTGCATAGGATCCAGTGGAAAACCAGATTTTAAAAGACCACCTAGTCCTTCTCCCGCCCCCAAGCAGGACTAGCTATGACTATACCTTTCCTACAAATGTTTGCTTTGACTAGTTGTAACTGACCTCACTGCCCATGGCAAGGTCAAGAAGAGGACTTGGACAGGGAATACTCGGAGGTTAAGTTACGCGGCACAGCAAAACTTAGTATGTATGTGTCGTGGGAGACACAGCATCTGTAGAATTTCTTCAAGTGTATACCCCTGCACAGCCAGGATGACCTACATGTTAATCAGCACAATTTCGTATTTCTGTCAGGAAGGACTGGGTGAGCCACCTCACAATGCATGTGTGGCCATGAAATCTGCAACATGGATTTAAGTTTGTATCAGAGATAATCCATCCTGAACTTTAAGTGTAAGTACTAAGCAATAATTAGCTAATTTTAAAAGTCAGGAGGATTAGGAAAACAAGGAAAAGGGAAGCACATTATATAAACTGAAGTGCTGAATAACATTTTAATAATCAGTGCATATTGCACGTCTTTTTCTTATTAATCCATGAGGAATTTTTATATATATATTTCATTAGCATGTTCTAAAACTTGGCATATTATAAGACATTGTTTACAGAGAAAAAGCAGCTTTAGTATCTCTCTCAATCTGTCACTAACAAAAAAAAGCTAAATCACAAAACAAAGATCTTACCTGGGGAGCTCTGCTGTCTAACCAACAACGTTCATGATTGTCTCACATTTGAATCATTTGGCCCAGTCTTCGTGAGACCAAAACTACACACTTGGAAGTGAAAATAAGAAAAATATGTCTGTTAGCAATTTGCATAAACTCTGACTTCAAACCAGACAGTGCAAATTTGTCATGTATTATAAGAAAAAATAAATACCGATTCAAGTGGATATTGTGGGCAAGTAGCAAAAAGCAGAAACGTGAGAAGCTAAAACCTTACCAGACAGTAAATACAAAGTATTTACTTTAACTGTGTCAAACCTTCAGTCAGGTTTGTAATAAGCATGCAGGTCATTAAACAGCTTAACTGAATTTGAGTGACATCTGCTTTAGAACAATTAGATGGCACAGCATATTTTCATAATGAAAGAATTGACTTAATTTCCCTCTTCTCTCACTGGAAGTGTATTAAGTAGTTCAGCCATTAAAGTGCTTATTTATTAGTGAAACCCAGATGGCCAACCACTATAAGTGTGGAGAGTAGCTGAGCCGTGTCAGATCTTAATTGATTGCAAATTAGAGGAACATCACTGAAAGCATAAAGGCCGAAATTACACTTCTAATTCCATAATGATTTGTGGAGAGGGAAAAAGCATCTAAATATGACTCGTTCAGGAAGTAAATGTAACCATAACACAAGGAAATTGTGTGACATCCCTGGTGTTACCCCCATACCCAAGCTCTGTCACTGCTTCTGTTGAACTTGCAATCCTTGAACGCTCTTTCTTATGTGCATTTACAAGGTGCTATCACTCCTGTACTTCACACTCCCTCAATGGGAACTGAGGGTACTCAGAAGCTGAAGGACTAGGTGAGAATTCTGTCATACGTGTTCAGTTATAGATCTGTCTTGTTTCCTTACTCTGAAAGGGAATGAGCACGTAATAGCCACCTACATTTTTTTTCCTAAATGTAAATAATGGCTAAGGGCTGAAATACAGAATGAGACAGGTATCTGTCTTCTCTGATTTGACTGGTTCACTTAACATGTGCTGACACCCATGGGACTGTTTTCTTGGGTGAACATAAAGCAGAGACCCATAGCCCTCCCAGGTCCCATCTTAGCAGTTTTTCTGTCCTAAAGTACCTTCTCTACAGAGGATGGAGGAAGGAGTTGTGATTTACACTATAGCGGATTTGCATTTCCTGATGATCCACAGGTAGCACTTAGACCAGTTTTTCTGCCTGCTTTTCACAAAGCTGGTGGAAAAAACACCCACAGACCAAGTTTATTAACAAAGGATCATGGCAAATTTAAGACCTTTATAAATATAGATTTATAGTTCCCACGAGATGTGTTTTTCAGCAACTGGGTTTTTCTGTGGCTCAGCTTATGTTTTCGTTGCTAGTTTCTAAGCTGAATACTCAGACAAGACTGTCACAGGTTAAACAACAAAAGCAAAGTTTGTTTGATGTTTAAAGTTCCCCACTAAGTTCATCTCTCAGAAGCACAAGAAGAATTTCCATAACAAAACATAATTCTAAACCAAGATGGGAATGGTTGCAATTCAGACATTCAATACTGTTATTTAAGTAACTGCAGATACTAATTAGACTCACTGTCCAGGCTAGCGCTCAAACACCGAAAATCAATTTAAGCTTAATGTTGCACATAACTCTTCGTAGTGTAAAGACTGTGAAAAATCTGTAACAAATTTCACTTTTCCTTTACACATTTAGTGACTTTCTGAATGTTGCCATCAACAAAAGAACTAGAAAACAACAAATTTTAGTTGAATGAAGTCGTTATTCCCAGCACAGGGTCCTTAGCCTACACAGTGCCACAAGGAATGATTTCTCGGGCAATGCACCAGAGGTGACATTGTTCTTAAGTTTACCCTGTTCCTTTCAGTTTTAACTTTTTTCAGTTCCAAAGGCCACAAGCAATGAAGATTGCTTCGCAGCCAAGTTTGGTGTTACCTTGCTGCAACCAGATCACCTCACTGCAGGAGACACTAGATGAATTTAGCCATGGCTTTAGGCCATCAGTTGAAACTCTCAGCATTTTGCTCTTGTTAATTGAAAAAGCTGCTGGTCATGACACCTTTCTAGTGTGAAATGGGAGGTGAATTTTGCACTGGATTCATTAAGAATGAGAAAAGCACACAGATTTGAGGACAAAATAGCTGATTAACTAGTAAATGATGCAGTCGGTACATTGTGGATACTGCTGAAATCAATAGGTGTATTTTGCATTCAATTTCAAGAAGCACTGGATTTCACCAAAAGCTACTCAGTGTTTAACTTCTGATGGGATTTATGCCCACAGTTAATTGCTTAGCAGTTCCTACTTCCAGCCTATTCTTGACTAATTAGATATATGAACTCTCTGGCACAGCATAACCCTAAACCACAAAGGCACATCAAAGAACATTATTCATCAGTACTGTTTCTTATACTCTTCCTCGGATTCTGTCAGATGGGAGAGACAGGGCTATATCTTTTCAGATTTTTACAGTTCATTGACTTGAAATTGTCTTGCAATTACATCTGGAGGAAAACGGAAAAAGTTTGAGTTTACGGCTCCCCTTGTAACTTTGTGATGAGTGTACCAACTATTTCTTTAGCTCCCATTGCTTACAATCATAGAATATCTCAAGGTGGAAGGCACCCTTCTCCTCGCAGGACTACCTAAAATGAAACCACACGACTAAAAGCACCATCCAGACACTCCTTGAACTTGGACAGCCTTGGTGCTGTGACCACTTTCCTGGGTAGCCTATTTCAGTGAGCATCCACCCTCCCAGTGAAGAACCTTTTCCTAATTTCCAATCTGAAGTTCCCCTGATGCAGCCTCATTCCATTTCCTTGTGTCCTGTTCCTGGTCAGAGAGAGAGATTAGCACCTCCCCTTCCACTGCCCGTTATGAGGAAGTTGTAGACTGTGATGAGGTCACTTCTCAACCTTCTCTAAGCTGAACAAACCAAGTGACCTCAGCCACTCCTCATAAGTCTCAGTATATTCTGTTATAGTTTATAATTGAGTCCTATAATGTAAAGGAAGTTAATATTCTTAATAAGATATTACTGTCTTTTTTTAACAGGACTATAGTGTATTTGACAGTTAATAAACCAAATGGACATCCATCTACTCAATCTTCTTTAAAAAGCCTTCCTAAAGAGTGAGGATTCCACATGGACTCTTGTGCCGTATTTCACAGTCAAAACAAAGAAGCTTAGCAGTTTGCTTCCACTATAAACATTCCTTGGTATTTTGCAGATCAGTTACTGGAAAATGATTGACATTCACATTTGACAGACAGTTTTCATGGCTTCTTATTAAATTAGCATATGCCTACATCTACTTTTTTAGTACTAGTGGGTTGCACACTGTTATTAAACATATGTTGAGAATGATGTGTATAAACACTGTGAAGATTCTTTTTAGAAAATCAAGCAAAAGAGGCTGAAATTGGCATTAACTGTTTTCAATTACGCAGACTTAATTCACACTTGTGTAACCCTGAGGAGGATGTTTTGAGGGCCAACATTTAAATTTCTAAAGTTAAAGAAATGCTTCTTTGCAGTCATACTTTCAGAATAAAAAGAAACATATTAGTGGGAGTAAAAACAATAGACTTTTCAGTAGGTGCTATATAACAAGGTTAATAGCCTGTTCTACAACCGGGGATGTGAAAAATACATAGGATCTGGCAAACTTGTTATATCATATTAATTTCCAACTAATGTCAACATATAAACTTCTTTGCTCAGTTTTAAAATCCAACTATCTCATACCTTCCACCCACTTTGTACTAGAAGCAGACCATTTTGATTCCGGGGAGAGCAGGCTTTCATGCCATACAGTAGGGCCTGCCTATTTACACCAGGGCTCTGGCTGTTTCAGATCTTAATCCTGGTGTTATTTGATGCTAATGGCAAAAATTCCCAAGATATCAGTGGAGTATGCTCAAGATTTAATTTCATAATTCCGAGAAAGTCTTTGACATGAGGGACTAAGCCTGGATCAAGAATACAACTGAACTAAAATAGTTTTAGCTAAGTGGTTGGCTAGTACCTTACAAACACTTTCTTAGCCACCCCAGACTGCATGCTGGGGACCTGAAGCTATCTGTAGGCTACTCACAGTGTAATCAATGCATGTGAGAGGAGAAATGGACTCAATGCTACATTTATTAAGATCAAAAGCAGTCCAAGATTACATGTATCTTAAAAAAAACAGCTGTGGAAGTATGTTGACACCTAAGGGACAGATAGAAAAATAATCGCTGTATTCTGACGGGCAAACATCTGAAAACAGCCTCCTCTCAGCTGCTGGTCTGAATCTACGTTGGCACCTTTTGCTGAGCACTAAAATACCTTTACAAATTTGCTGGATAACATTGTAGAAATTTATTATTGTAGATACTTCAAGTTTTTCAAAATCTATTCCTGTGTTTCTTGAAATTTTATACTTCTAAACTTACCACTAGGGGAAGAGGGGAACTTTGATCAATGCTTACATTATATTTATTCATTGTATTGCTGTTGCACCCAGGGGTCCCAATTAGTATGGGTATTTCCAAACACCAGTTAAGGAAATGCAAGCAAAAAATATTATGTAAAACACTTCTCATCTTTGGTAAATTTACTTCTTAGGTCATACGTCTTACAGGGAATGCATAGTCTGTTAAACTGCTTCATAATTTTTCTTGCAAACACATGATGTGTTAGAATTAATGAATATGAACTCTAAAGCATCAAGTCCTGATATTGGAGGAAGGTGGGGTTTGGGGGGCTTTGGGCTTTTTTTAGGAAAACACTGCTCTCTGTATATGCTAGTCTTACACTGTTCTCGAAGGACTGAACACTGAATACATTTTGAGACAAGATATTATGATAGACTGACCCAGCATCTTGTAGTATTTGTATTCTTACACTATCATGCAGCTGACATGCTCACTATGAAACAAATGCTTCTCTTTTTTTATTAGAAGAATGTACAAGTCCTCCAATCAGAGAAAAGAAGTCTAAGAGAGCCAACATTTGTTTATTCTTAGGGAAAAATTTTCCTTCATGAGCTGCTTATATTGTGTTTCTTAATGACTTATTATATTTGTAAATGAATTTACAACCTAGATGTCTGACTATAATTCACAAATTACACCCTCTATATACAGGAAATACCATACAAATGGACCAGCAAGCACAATTTCCAACTACAATCCAACTAAACAGGCTGATTCTCCCTTTAACACTTAAGGAACAGGTACAAGACTGGTCCTCAATGGCTTGCAGCAATACCTTCTGTTTTGCAGGGGAGGGAGCTATTCCCTTCATAATTTAGGATGTGGATGCATAAAATCATTGTGTGCTAAAGAGAAGCATGCAGCAAGTGCAGCTATGCTGGATAGGCTAGGGCTGCCTGTGAATCATATATTGTTTTGTTCTGTCTGCAAGATTAAAAAAGATAAACAGAGATGATAAAAACAGAGGAAATGCTTTTTCCACACAGCATGTTTCAGGCACTTGCTTTGCCTCTACATCCCCACCTCATCTAGGGAGGGAGAAACATTTAGCTGAGCCTTCTGGTCTGTTTATAGGTAAATGTGCCTGCACACATTTGATGGTGTTAATGTCACAACCTTTTTCTGCCAATATAAATGAACTATGACATCAAGAAAATAATAATTTACCAAGTCCTGGCTATTTATTGGCATCTCGCAAAAGATTTCCATCCCAGCTTTTTGCCCTCTCAGCCAGTCTATCCCCACAGGGAGCCTGCACTAAGGGCCCTTAAACTATGAGCTGGAAAGTCACAAAGTGCTGAAGGAGAAGCTTTTTGTATACTGGTAATGTCTTTATCTGTAATATCAGTAGCACACATATCTTTGGGCAAATTACAGGTGTTTCTTCAAGGGGAGACAGCATGTGCCTTCTGTGCAAGTCAGAATGTGGGCAATGCTGGTGGTGTTGTGTGTAGATCAGTTTGCCCACCTGTGTGGTACCTGAGGGAGCAAAATCTGAGTCAAAAATTGTTTCCTGTTTTATTTATATGTAGTCTCAAATTAGTATTCAAAGTGGGAGAAGTATTAGAAAAACACCTTTGGAAATATTGATAGTGACAGCTGGAATTATCTCTGCCTCCCTTCATTTAGCTCCCAATTCAAATTTCTGTGCAGGCCCTATTTATGCTGCATAATAGTTAACACTGCAAATTGATGTGATTTCAATACAGTCTAAACTACACAGATGACACATACAGAAACATATTCATATTAACTAGCAACATCAGACAGTCACTTGCACTGTAAATTGAAAACCACAATAGGATAGAGTGGATCAGCTAAACTCTTTCTGAAAAGCACTGAACGTCCTCTGGATGGGAGGCAAGGAAATGGAAAATAACTTCTTAGGATTTTTGGCACAACCCCTTCACCTTGCATTCTCTTCCCAAGACTGTATTCACTAGTATAACACGTTCACAGGGGACTGAATATTCCCTCACACCTGCCTCTTTGTACAAAAGCCAAGCAAAAAAATCAAACATGACTCAAGTTCATAGAACCACTGCATTTCAAATTAGAGAGAAACTGTTGAAAACTGGAAGGGCTGAAAAGTAACTTTCTCTGTTCTCATTTTGCTCTCTAATGTTAGTGTAATTTTTTTTTTTTAATTAAGCTTTTTGTTTTTCTCTTTAGCTTCTAAAGGGGCAATGTGAGTGCCAGAAGCCCACCAGTTTACCTCAGCAAGCCAACTTGGACACAAGTTGGAGGAAAAGAATTGTAATACAGAACAGATTCATTTTCATACTGACTGATACCTGTTATGGAACATAGAGAAAGAACAATTTTTACAGTGATCATCACAATTTTGAATGGCATCCTCCTCTATCCTTCTTATCTCTTGGGCAATTGTACTTACAGATGTTAACAGACTTTATTTCTGTGCAAATTCTCCTTTGAAAAAGCAGTTACAAACACCAGTATAAATTGCCTGCAAAATCCTCTTTAAAGCTCAATTTGTGTCAATGTATTCAATATAGATGTTGAAGAAAAAACATGAGAATTGTGCTCATGATTACACACAGAGGTTATTCAGGCTAGAGTAACAGTCATCCCTTGTTTACGCTTTGGAACCTAATGCTGTTCTCCACTTAATATTATTTATTACTTATATACAAATGTTTTTATATAATCTAACATTTTAAGACCTTTACTGAGTGAAAAAAGTGTTATATCCTCATAGGACAGATTCATGACTAATATTTGCATTTTTAAAGTGATATTTATGTGCCATTCTTGGTACAGTATTTTTCTGCAAGTATTGCTGTAATTCACTCAGTTTTATGACCAACACACTGTAACAAACTCCTCTGCGATTCACTTTTGTATTGTGGTTTTTATTGGCTCAGAAAAAAGAGCTTCAGGAGCTTCAAAGCCATCTAATACATATGTCTGGACACTTTTCATTTGATCTTGGTATCAACCTCTTTGTTCCCTCCTGTCAGTCAAAGCAGTAACAGCAATATGATAAATAATCATATGCATACATCAGTATTGAGGTTCTATAAGATGGAAAAATAACTAAATACAATTGCAAAAACCCATCCTTTTGGCTAAATTTGAACAGCTTGACTCTGATTTCACTCATGGTTACTTGTCTGATTACAAACAGGAAAAATAGCCTGGAAGCAATGAAAAATAACATCAACAACAAACAAGTGTCAGATCACATGTCTGATCAGTTAAATCCTTTTCTTGGTTTTGTGCAGTTTTCTGTCTCTGGGAAATGCCCGTTTGGACTGAAGAAGTATTGGCCTGAGTTCAAG
The DNA here is from genome assembly GCA_013400335.1 of Eurystomus gularis. Lineage (NCBI taxonomy): Eukaryota > Metazoa > Chordata > Aves > Coraciiformes > Coraciidae > Eurystomus > Eurystomus gularis. The sequence goes on from VZZY01017291.1 coordinate 53,936, forward strand.
CCAGAAATGAATACCTGAATCCTTGAATGGAGTCTGTTGGTCATCAGGAAAACACCAGGAGCTCAGCAAGGCTCCATCATTACCAGTGTTTCTGAACTGCCAAGATTGCAGCTTCCCAGTTTGGAGTGCAGCTAACAAAGTATCTCACACACTCCATCCCAAAGAATTTTCTTTTCCCATCCACAGTAAGATTTCTGTTGCCACTAGTGCTCAAGAAGCACTTCCTCCTGCTAGTGGATGAATAGGGAGCAAACTGCTCAACTACTGCTCGCTCACCAGCAGGCTTCTACAGCAGGAGTTTTTATCTGGCTGCTCAGGATTACTTCTCAGTGAGCTGGTAATGTAACTGCAAAAGTGCCCTGGGGAGCAGAGCTGGGGGCTGTGTTCACTGGCTTCCTAGGAAAGTCCTAGCTCTAAGATGTGAGGTAGGCAGGAGACAGGTGTCTGGATGACTCCAAGGAGGGAACCAAACATAAGTTATTTCCCCATGGAAGGCACCAGTCACTAACCTGTTAGGCAAAAGATGAATGTCTAAGCCCTCATTTCTGGAGCCACTCTTTCTTGCTTTATTTTGTTCCTGTAACTCCAAGATTTCTACACAAAGGATGAAAAAACTGTACTGGTCTGAAAACAGTCATCTTCCTAGCCATGTACATCAACCATAAGAATATAACAGAAAAAATTGGTTGCTACTACTACAGTATCATCAACTTCAATCAGTTTGGATCAGACATTTAATGCTTTACCACCTGTCAGCTTCAGAACTACTAAAATCTCCTGTCCCTTCAGTAATTACATATCTTTGCTGCTTCATTTCTTCTGCCATCCATTATGCCCTCCCCAGCATTCACACTGCATGCTTCTCACTAATCTCTCAAATACTTGTTGTTGCATTCTCTCTTAGTTACAGCTATGAATTGTTAAGCGGCAGGATATTTGAATAGTTCACTTGATATCTTATTGCTAAATACTTAAGTTGCAACTCAGTTTAATTTTTGTGCTGCTACAGCAGGATTGTTCAGTTCTCAATGGTAATAACAGTAGCATCCTTAGAGGATATTCAGAGATGGCTATTGCTAATGGTACTCAAACTCCATCAGTCTTGCAATGAGGTGAGTATATTTTTTTAATATCTGCCAAAGTATCTCATGAAACATCATTTCTCTTTTTAAAGCACATCTCAGCAGAAATGACTGAAAACTCTCACTCTCATTTTGACTAAGCTGCTCTGGGATTTTAAAACCCTTGTGAATTAACTGCTGTGTTCCCAGGGAAAGAGAAGAATGTATGCCCACCCCCTCTTCACATTTTAACAGCAATTTTATGTCAGACTTCTTAACATTTTTCAATTATGCCAAATCATGTCAGGTAAAAAATTCAATAGTATGATCAACAAGTAGGACCGTCTTCCAGTAGCTCTTGAACACCCTTGATTGCTTTTTAAGAGAGTTGTCATCTCTTTTCAATATATTGTAGCCTCAGAAAAAAAAACAAACCACATGTAGGGTGGAAAGACCTATTTGCAGGTGTGTTATGTTCTCTCAGGACTGCTCTCCTCACTTGGTCTTCACCTTTAAGAAATCCAGAACAGGTTTCTTTGACATCTCAATGTAAAGCAAAAGTTCTGTTTTCTGAAGCTGGAAGTTCTTTGCTGGAGAATTTTAGAAACATGGTACACAAATATCTGCTGGAGATAGTTGTTATATAACTCAGGTCATTGCTGGAGAATTACTTGTGTTGAAGGTCTTTCTCCAGTCCCCCACTCTAGAGAAGAGGATGCTATACTGGTATCCCACCATGGCAGCTTAGGACAAGACTGCTTTGTCTAGTCTTCCCTTAAAATATGTAGATGTTAAAAGGTCAGAAATAGCAATATTCTGGTAACAGGAGATTAAAAAAAGCTGCTCCTACAATTCTTGTGATTATATATGGCAGGGGAAACCAGCAGAGAAACCAGGAACTTGGTGTCTCAGTTATACAGAGACATGTACCAGCACCCATGAGTGACAAAAAATGTCACAGTTAGCAGAAATATGATAGACATGTTCCAACAGGGGCAATGCAGCATTCATAACTGTGTTCATTTGTGTGTGGTCAGCAGCATCCTTAAATAAAGCACTAGGGCACATGATAATGAAATGACATTACCATTGCTGAAATTCCTGCCACACTGACCTGGGTTGTCCAACTTGACAATGACTCTCTAGGATAACAAATTGCTGCAGACCCTGCACTGTTGGTACTAGGATGTATCACCAAATATATTTTAGAAATTTGCTGTCAAGCATGTAAGTAAAAAAGCACAAGTGTCCTGAAAACTATGAATTCAAATGTAATCAGGAAGAACATCAGCTGAACCACTTTGTTATGTGAAGGTACCATAAATTTGTCCTCTAGCTCTTTTGTGAATACACAATTAGGCATTCTCATATTAAAACACACCAATAATATTAATTGTTGTCTTCTTGCTCTGATAATCTACCAAGTTCTTAGTCTGTGTCAGCCTTATATAAAAGGTACTCTAAAATGTGGATAGAAATCTATCAAAAAGTAGTACTCATACACAATAATGTATTAGATTGATAGGGTAGTCACTCATTTAACAGGCTGGTCTGTAAAATATAAGCAGGGCTTCCAGTAGTTTATCCAGTATATTGTTTCAGGGAAGTGCTGTAGGAGATGTTAGCATTCAGATTTTTGAGCACCTCTCACTGCAGCCAAGGTTCTGCTGCTTCTCCATGTCAACAGCCAAGACCACTCTGCTCTTTTTTACTCCGTGAATACCAGTCACAGAGACTCAAGAAAAACATCTTTAGCAGCATATATGCCTGAGATGGAGAGGCATTTTGCTCAGAAGGGGCAAGATCTTATATTTCACATGACTCACAAGACTTTTCAGCACGTATTCACTGCATGCAGCAGGTACAGGGTTAGAGGAGCTGCCAGTCGTTTGGGGAAGGTGCTAATCAAGTCTTCACAGTCTCAGCAGGGTACACAGAACAGCCCACATGTTACCAGTGCTGCAGCACTTACTGGCATCACCTCTTCTGATTTCACCTGCATATCCTCCTCCCTTATCTTTGGTGACTGATAACTTTTGCTACCATTGCCAGTGGACATAGCATGTATCCCTGTGTGTGTGTGTGCTTGTGCATGCAAAGGGAGGACTCCAAATGCAGCCCTGCCATGAGCCTGCAGTGCCTCAAGGTCTTGCTCTTACACTAGCAAGAGAAAAGGGCACAGACTGCCTCTACAGTGCATGGCTCTACGGATGACAGAACCTCAGCACTGCTGAGATCCTCCAGGGATAGCTGCCTGTTGCTCCTGAGGGGTCTGTTGCTGTCTGCCTGCAGCAGGTATTTATGTCCCAGAAGCTCTTGAGGCAAGAATTCTTCTTACTCCTCCCTCTCTTGTGCAGTAGAAGCCCAGACCAGACTCTTGTCACTGACACAGATAGTAAATAATCCAAAACAAGAACAGATTTGCCTCTGGAATAAATACTTCTCTATCTGTGGAGGGCTGCAACCAATATAGGTTTGGCTGGAGTAATGTCTAAATGGAGCATTTCTGTGTGAGCCTGTTTAATATAAATACTTGTGTCTTTCTTAAGCAATTCAGAGACCTGAGCAGAGTGAGGGTGCAGAGTCCTCACAGAAGCACTGGATGGGTTAAGACTTAGGAACTCCTGTTTCTGCCCTGTGGTTTAGTGTCGCAGCTCCCTTTTTTTGTGTTGGTGACTGAAAATGATGTCCCGGCTCCACTTCGTTGCCATCTTCTGGTCATTTGCCTGTCTAGGAATGGCAAATGATGAGTTACACCACCACTCCTTCCTTCTCAACATATTCCCGTTCAGCATAGGAGTCTGCCCTTCCACTACACTTTACATTTGTGCTACACCATACTGTATATGTTGTAACAGTTCTTCTTGTTAACTATGATATCTGGCTTGTTCAAGCTCGTCTCCTGCATTGCTCAGAGCTTTATCTCAAGCTTCCTTGATGTTTCAGATCTGCATGGTCCTTTCCCATGAAAAAGTCTGGAAAGCTGAAGTTGAACAGGTTTTGAATAAAGCAAGCCTGAAAAATTTATGGTCCCATAATTTCCTGATCAGAAACTGCCCTTGCCTTACCAAAATGTGGCTGAAGCTAGGTATTCTAAACTCAGCTCCATCTTGCTCATGTTTAATAGGCAAGTTCAAATGTTGCTTCAGAAGTCTGAAATATATGAATGTGTGGCTGCTGTTTTAGAAGTTTTTGCAAGACTACACAAGTACTATAAAATAGCCTCCTATCCAAAGTGGGTCTCTTCTAGAAGGGTCAGGATTCTTCTGAACTCCAGAAGTAACCAACTGTAAGAAATGGACTGTTGGAACATCTGGACAGGTAAACCTATGGATAGGCAGTCCATAGGCTGTTTAGGTAGTTTGATCCTTCTGAAGTGCACATTTAAAGTGTGCATCCAATTTGGAAAGTGTCTTTTCCTACCCTAGATCAGAGATTTTAAGAAACATGGAAAGCTGCTAGCAAAATAAGCCCAGTTAGTTTTGCTACTTATTCTGTGAACACATTAAGTAGCCCAATAGTGCACAGGCAGGAGGTAGATAAGAATGGGGGAGTAGCCTTCAGTCACATTTTCTGAACATGCAACTTTTAAATTCTCTGAATACTGTCCACAGTATTTTTAAGACACTAAAATGCTTAGAGTAGTGAGGCGAGATTCCTCTGACAGACCCTTGATGGGAGATAGCTACAGTCCTAGCACAATTCTCTGGCCTTCAGTGAGTGAGTGGTGGTAGTAAATGGCTGTTATCCTCCATAAAGTTTTGTCATTAAAGGGGGCTTAAAAGCGGTTTTGGACAGCAAACAGCTACTGAGCTCAGCTCCAGATTCTAGAGGTTTTCACCCAGCCTCTTTCCACACCATCCAGGCCTTCTCCATCTCCTCTTGTCTGCCGGCTCCCAGCATCCTGCCCCATTTCCACTCCTCCAAACTCATGAGATGTCATTCCTTCAACCTCATCCTCACCCCCGTCCCCCTCTACTCAGTTCCTCACCCCCTAGGTGCCTCCCCTGCAAAACTCCTGTCTTCCTTCCTTTTTCTGATGCTGAGAGCCTTTTCTGATTCTTTTCCAATCTCAGGTTAGAGCAGGGAGATTAGAAAGAATATGAATGATAGAAGGTGGTATTTCCTTCTTTTCACTCAGTCTCTGCAGCTAGATACATCCTCATGGCAGCAGCAACTGGGATGAGCAATTTCAGAGAAAGTTCTGTTTTGATGCTGTTCACTTGGGATGGTGAATATTCAGTGCACAAACACTGATGCTGGCATGTGTGTGTCTTGGCCAGAGTGCTGGAGCCTCTGCAGTGAAAACAGGATGCTCAACAGGCATCTTGCAAAGAGAAAAAACAGCTCAAGTGGAATAACATTTCAGGGAAACAATAAAAGAGAACCTCCTTTTTCTCTGCCCTTTTGCAATACATTTCAAGCTTCTGCTTGAAAGCTTCCAAAGAAACAGGTGTCAGCATTTCATAGTCATCAAAACAATAGATTTCCTTAATGATCTGCCTAGGATCTTTCCATGAAAATAGCCTAAAAACTCAGCCTGAAGCAAATAATCCTACTCATTTTGCCAGTTTCTAGGAAAACGGAAAAAACTTGGAACTAAATTTAACAGCAGCATGAATTAAATATGTCATTACCTGTTCTGTCCCCCAAAAAGTTTAGTATTGCTTAGATTTTCCTGGAATTTTAAAATAAATATTTCTAATGCATAGAATTTCATTTTAGCAACCAGAGGAAACGCCCGGTGTTTCTTAAGATGTTCTCCAGTAGTCTTTGTTCACTGTTCACCATAGCATTGTGGCGCACATAGGTCCAAATAGCATTGCAACATCAGGTGTTTGACACTTAATAGGTGTTTTGCTCCAACCCAGTGTTGTGCTGATTCAG
>VZZY01017311.1:0-22406 GCA_013400335.1 Eurystomus gularis
AACAGAAAGCATCTGTTACAGGTATAGTGGACTACCCTGATCCTAAACCTTGACACAGAGTGGAAGGGAATATGTGCCTCTTTCATCTTAGAAACACTCTTATGAGTGGGTACCAGGATTGTATTTTCTTTTTTTTCCTCTAGCAGTTTATTGTTGGCCTCTGAAGAGGTATTTAGAGGTAGTGATATTACTTTTTTTCAAAAACAATTAACAGTTATTATTTGCAACATCTAAATGGCAGTTCTGTATTTTTTGAAGCATCATCTCTTCTCACATGCAAGTTGTCCTCCCACGGTAGCAACCAGAGCCATCATCTGCCCTTGTCATCTTGAACTCAATAATCTGGTGCTCAAAATCAGCTACAGAATTCTGGCTGGAGCACAGGAAAATATCTTGAATGTTGCCCCTGCCATCTATCCAGTGCCATCAAATATGGTTACAAACAGACCAAACTTAGGTTCATTAACAGATCTCCCTGAAGTATTTGAAGCATTGGGAGGGGTTTCTGTACTTCCTAGATGACAAGAAAGCTTTGGACTGACATATCGTTTTGGGGCTTGCTACAAAAACATGGACTTTTGTAGTTCGTATTCAGTCGTTACAACTTCTGTGCTTGAGCCCAACTACTGCGCTGCTGGGCAGAGGTGGCAGAGGTGCAGACTTACTTTGCTAAATTCAGTTGCAAAATAAAGGTGCTGAGTAAGACTTGTGGTGGTGGTTCTTAAGAGAGTGTCAGCAGGAAGAAGGTGAGAAAGCTGGGAGTCCTTTCAGGTCAAAATAAAACCAGCTTCTGACCTCAGTAGCAAGGTTCCTGTTACCTGTGTTGTGTCTTTGGGAGGTGACATTTCAGTTATGAACATCAGGGGAATGGCTGTTGTCTGTAAAGTTATTAGACAGCACAAGAGGAGCATTTTAACCTTTGTGGAAGCAAAATAATATAAGTGGAAGGCAACTGTAGGCTGGTAAGTTCTGTTACCTGATGAGAGATGGGAGAAAGTTTAAGAGATTTAGGTCTGGGTTTATACAGAGTTGCTGGAACCGAAGTGGAAAGAGCAAGTTAAAAAAGGAGAAGTTGCCAAGAAGCAGATACTTAACAGTTGTTTTCCTTTGATGGACAAAGGTCCAAAAAACCAAAACATTTTAATGTGCTTTGGGGTTGGTTATGTTCCTGACAATAAAAAGTGTCTTAGCAGATAAAGGCTAATTAATAAAGGCCTTAGTTATGCTGGTGGATCCATGAATTTTCAAACTCCTGAAGTCTGTTTTTGTGTTCTGCCACATCCTTGCTTCATCTCAAGGGAAGACCTGGGCATGAACTACCTTATAGTCACTATGGATCAATACGTCAAGTTATTTTATTGTAACAAAATGGTTTACTGTGGTTAAATGGCTTTATCTTGACTGTTTTTCCTTTTACTATGTTTGTTCTTCTCACATAGACCAAGATCCAAGAAACCCTTAAAAATGACTGTATTTAATAAACCTCTATAAAGTCTGTCATGGGTCCAGTTCTTTCCTATATTTTCATTAATGACCTGGATGATAGTTGTTACATTTTTGGTTGATATGGAGCGGGGAAGGACTGGCAGTGCACTGGAAGGCAGTCTAATTTTAGCTAGTACAGTAGCATCATGTCATTGCAAAACAAGGAAACATCATACTAGGATGTTTAAAAAGAGTAGCCCTTTTTTTCTTGGTTCTAAGAAAGTTTCAAAGGAATATTATTCCCAATTATGGGAGTTTCAGAAAGTTGTGGAACAGTTGCGGGAAGCTGTGTTTCAATGAAGTTGTAAAGCAGCAAAGAAGCAAAAGTAAAGTTAAACTTAGTAAACAATTAAAACAGAGCTGGGGAGGGATTGAAGGAATAGGGCTACTTAGACTGAAGAAGAAAGGACTGAGGGAAAAGAACATTTTGAAGAATGTAAAATGCTACTGGAATGAGGAAGGGAATTTTTTTTTTCCCTGCAAGATCAGGAGAAAAAAAGAAGTAAAGGAGGTTTGGCTTTGGCAATAGGGAAAACTAAGTAACAATGAGGAAGTTGGGAAGTTGTCCAGTGAGGTTGTAGGTTTCTGACATTTGAGAATGTAGATCAGAATTAAAATAAATGTTATTGATCCTAACTCAGGTCATGGAAGTCGATCAGATGACCTGGTGAGTTCCTTTCCACTTTTAGGATTCTATCATTAATTACATTTACTGTACAGGCAATTACAAAATATTTGTACTAGAAGTGATACAACCTGTAGTTAAAATATGAACAAAGAGCAGTTTTTAATCAAAGCAAAATGCCTTTCCTGTAAATGTTGATTAATACATAAATTACTTCACAATAACCTAATTATTCAAAATACTGAAGCAGCTTTAGTGGCTGAATTCTCTTTAAAAGTCCATTGAAGTTCACTATTCTTGGGGGATGCAATGTTTTAAGAATGGAGTAACAGAGTACAAGTTAGTCTTCAAACATCTGACAGAGCAACAAGTCTAGAAAGAATCATATATTTTACTTCCATATTCAGTAATGTTTTATAGGTTGGTCCTGGCAAATCTTTTTTTTGTATCAAAATGTCACTTTTGTTGCAATTTTGTGATAGTGCCCATTACGTTTACAACAAATCAGAGTTTTCCTAGTTTTGAAAAGTAATGGTTATGGAAATAAAATTCTTCATTATTTTTGCTTTGAGTAAACAGTTCAACAGATAAACCCTGGCTCTTCTTCCCCTGAGTATAGGTCTTTTGACGTCTTCAGTAGTACTGCTTTTCAGTCGAATTAATCCTTTTTGGTCTTTCAAGATATACTAACAGAAATAATGTTTCAGTCTCAGTGAGAGAAGGAGCAAGGCTTCACCACCTGCATGATTACATCACTTAGATGCTGTGTAAGAAAAATTAGCTTTAAATTACTTTTAAAGGTTCAAAGATCAAACCTTAATGAATGTCCATGTAAATTCTGTAAGCAGTTTTTTTTTAAGTTACTTCATACTATGTAAAGAAGAAAACAGAACAGAAACTAGAACTGTAACTATTTCCATTTCCATAAGTACTGTTGTTGATTTCCTTGCAAAGATGCTATTCCTAGCACCAAAGACATTCTTTTTCCCACAAAAAATTGTTACAGACAGGAAATGTTGTGGATAGTGTAACAACATTTCCTGATAAACATTTTATCACAGCTTGATAACCATTTCCTGTTGGTAAGATTTGTTTTAACTATTGTTATTTTGTTGTCTTTCTTGCTATAATTAACACACATATGTGATCTGGCTAAGTGTGCTCATCCTGCCAAACGAAGGTTTCAGCAAGTCAGACATTTAGTTATAACGTGATACAAAATTTTGTATTGTCCATTTCCCTTCATTTAAATTTTGTCTGGAGCAATAAATGAAACAGCAATACACGTGCAGCATTCTGGGAACAGGGAATTCCCAGAAGGGTGGAAGTTCCTCAGTATTTCAAATAGAGCATTGCCTGCTAAGGTCTCAGTGATTTCAGTAAGCTTCTAACGTAGCTTTAGATGAGAAGGTGGGATGTAGGATCTAATTGTTCAATCCAACTTGGACTTGAATTTTCCTGAAGTGTATTGGAAGAAATTTGGCACTTTCTAAGGAGCTTTAAAGCATTTCCTTGCAAACTAATATTTAAATGAGACTATGTTCAAGAATTTTATGCTATTAAAATGTCATGTTTTCAGTCAAGAGAACTACTTTTGCCATTTTTGGAGTTACCTACTTACTGTAGTGATAAGAGACAGGCAGTATCACTTACATACAGGTGATTCTGGTTCTCATTCACACAAAGATCGTAAGCATATTAGACTATGCTTCTACTAAGTAGTAGGTGGCCAGGATGCAGCCTCTGACCCTGAAGCCTAGAGGCATAGCCTAGCTCATGTCCATATTATTTAGGGCTTTATTTCACTTAAGATCAGACTGGCCAACTGACACTACATACTTGGCCCTGGAGCTCATCTGTGCTGTTTAACATCCTGTAGCCTTCAGGTATATAATATTTATGTCTGTAGGGGAGGCCGGGTTTAGTTCATTGTATTTGAAAGTGACTGTTTAACGCCTTTTGTTTAAAAGTTTTGCCTCCATGGTTTTCTTCTCCACAGTTTTTCAAGAAAAGTAAAATCAAGGCATGTTACTGAAAGCGTGTAGTATTTTGAGGGTGCCAACCCTGCTGAGGTAGTGTTGAGGAAGTCTGTAGGGAGCAGATTTGGAGCCACGTGGTCCACAGAGCCTACTGGATTCTTGCAAAGAGTTGGTCCAAGTCATGCTGACTAAATAAGCTATTCATGCATCTGGAAGAAGGTGACATTGATGTAATCATCTGTATCTCTCCCTGAGGACGTATGTAAAAATTTGAAGTGTTTGTGGAACAAGAAAATGAACTTGCATCTTTGATTTATAGTTCCAACACAAATCAAAATTGGTTACTCTGAATCCAGTAATGGCCGGGGTGAAGTAGATTGATTTTCCATTATTGGACTCTAGCAATAAATAATATGTAAGGCAGTGTGAAAGCTATATATGGATAGTGTATCATATCCATTATGATCCTCTGCTTTCTGTAGAGGAGATGTCTTAGAGGCATTTCCTTTGACCTAATGAATAAAGCAGTTTTAAGATTTTACGTTTTAAAAAATGTAAAAATTATGGTGGCATATGTGTCACGAGGTTTAAAATCTTCACTGAATTGTCTTTAGTTCTGTAACTGTGTTATTAAAAGACAAGATAATTGCTGATTTTAAGCAAATGCTTTAGCATTGGACTTAGCTTTCTGGCAAGGCATATATACAGTAAACTTATAATGGATAATGGCATTGATATCTCAGTCAGTGTGGGCTTTATATTACTTGACACAAATGTCTTTAAAAGAGTATGCACCGGCAGTAATTTGCAAGTCACTTTATGGGCTGTTGAAAAGCTAAATAAAATAAAGCAATTGCTTTTTGAATACACATTAAAAAGAATGATATAGATTATGGGAGCATCCCATTTATAAGAAAGCAAGAGCAATATTTTCTTATTTATGATTGCTATCAAAATGTGAACTTGTAGAACTAACTGTCAGGAGAACAGAAGACTTTCATTTTTAATTCACTGCATTAGTCCTAAAAGTTCAAACAGAGATTTTTCCTCTTGCAATTCAACACACAGAGCTTCCTGTTACAAGATTCTGCGAGTGCTAAAAGTTTGCAGGAACAAGTCAAGAGAGAGCAGTCAACTGAGATTGCTCAACAGAGTCTCCAGCTCAGGAAGTCTCTGAGCTACATGTGTTTGAAGGCTACAATAATATTTAAAGGAAGTTTCATATTTACTTACCCCATGCTTGTCTAACGCTCTCTGCCAGGGAACAGATTTTGTTAGTGCTGGAGAGGGAGTGCACTCACTTTGGTAAAACTTTGGCCTGACCCCTAATGGCTCTTTTTTCATTCCGCGCCCTGATGTAAAGGATGTTTGATTATGTGTCTACCTTTTGAGATAACACTGATAGCACTTTTTTACTTCCTGTGAGGAAATGCTCTGTGCTTTCTGGGATAGGGTTTTTTTTTGTGTTTTGTTTTTAATGGAAGCACCATTGCTGCTTGTCGATGCAAGGACTGTTCTCTGTTAAGGTCAGAGGGACTGAGGATTTTGTGCTAGTCTAGGAAACGTGATGCAAGACTAGCTGGGCAAGCAGGGCGTGCCCAAACACATGCTGAATGTAACATTGAACATGGTTTGTATACACTATACTAAAACATTTTCAAGGTTTATAGTCAGGGCTGTCCACTGTAACAGATGCTCTCTGTTAACCCCTCTCCCTCCCCAGAGGGGAAGAGAAAGAGAATAAGGGAGAGAGATTTGTGGATTAGAAAAGAAACCTAGAACAGCTTTAAAAAAATAGAAATAATAAAATTAAATATATGCAAATATGTAGGAAACCAATATATCCAATTATGTTAAAGCCTTTCCATCATCAACTTTAAAATATTTAGTTAATTCAAGTAGTCCAATGTCAGCAGATGGCAGTTGAGTCAATGTCTCTATACAGTATGTAGCACTCTTTGGAGGAAATGTGATATAGAAAGAGTGTTTACTATTTGCTTTTAAATTCATGTTATGTTTTCCCCAAAGTGCTGTGTAAACTATTAGTTCTCACAATATATGGGGAAAGGAGAATAAATTGCTCAGGGGAAGAAGCTAGAACTATAAGGCTGGAGTTCCTTGGACCAGCCACAGACAATTTGAGTTCTCAGCTTCTTTTGAAATATTCCTGAAGCCCTCAATCTTTTCCAGTGACAAGGGTCTCTAGACCACTATAAGATTTTCAATGTTCTTTTTTGTAGACTGGGGAATAGCTCACACTGCCCTTCATAGCTTTTTCCTATGTTTCAATAACTGCAAGTCATGCTGTATGACAGCTCATCAATCACCCTGTCAGTTTCTCTTCCAATGGAAAAACAAAGATAACTCTAAAAAGTATGATGGAAGCTGTGCCATTCAGGGGGGCATTTACTATCTGGAGAGAAGTTGGAATAATAAAGAAGCCTTGCCAAAATCCTCATTTTGTCATAATTCTAATGTCAAGACCCTTTAAGTAAATTTATTGGAGTTGCAGGTATAAATTGTGCTTTACAGTTTAGCAATGGAACAGAATAGTTCATCTGAAATTCTTGATTTGCATGAAAAGTGAATTCTGCCTCTTTTAATTTCACTTTTCACTTGTGTATCTTTGAGGGTGATGGTTTTTCTCTTTCATTACTGCTGCACATTTTATACACATGTTCTACCATATTCGTTTCCTTCTCTTTCCCTCAACCCCCTTCCTCTCCAGTTGTGTGTCTGTATGAAAATCTCACAGGTGGGGTGAAATTGCTTCAATCCAATCTTGTCTGTAGTCTAGTTGTAAAATGCCAAAGGAGGGCTCTGACCACTCTACTATAATAAAAAACCCACTTCTTAAAAACAAGAGAGGCAGAAGTCCAGGAAGCACTTTGATATGTAAATCACAATCTTCAGTAGAGTGCCTAGGCCAGACCTGTAATTAGGCACCAAGACACAGTTACTATTTCAGAGGTCACCCCTCTTTGCTACTTCCTCTTGGCCTGAGCGTCATGCATATTCATACTGTATGGTAGAAACCTCAAGTATGGGGCACACAACTCTCCTAAGCCAATGTTCAGGGAGTACAAGTAACTTCCAAATGATGGTCAGTTCCACTTCTTTCAGTACCAGAGGTCACACAACTTTGTGTACATCACAACTTTACTGACAGTTTTCTCTTTAATGGTTTTGAGACAAAGGTGGAAGGGTCCGAACTGGTCCTGACTGTTCAAGAAATGTATCTGAATTGGGACGCTCTGGAAGAAATCTAATCACCCTAAGTTAAGCAACTTATTTTCCATCAGTGGATTAGTTGTTCTTGTTGTCAAAACCATTTAGATTCCACAATATTAGTCATCTTCACTGTGAAATATTTCCTTCTTTTTCAAAACTGATATGGAGAGTAAACTATAAAATGCATTGGACAAAATCACAAAGAGTTTCAGAACGTAAAAAGACCTTCTGAGAAAGAGTTCAAAGTCTTAAATACAGACTCTTCTGTCTTTGTTTTCTAACTTCAGAAAAGAGTTATCAACATCTGGCACACTGCTTGGTTAGGCAGATGTTGATTCTATATATTAATTTGCGAAGAAGGCTAGCAAAGTAGTACAGTTTTGGGTAATGGTTCCAATCAGCTTAGCACAGAAATCCTTAAGATCTCCTCCATAGAGATTCAGATGTTCACCTCATCCATATGCATTCCACTGACTCCATTTTCAAAGAGCAAACTTGTGTCACTGCTCCATGTCCAAACCCTTCTTATCTGTAAGTCAGGTGAACCGTCACTAAAGTTACTCTGTTCGTGTGAAGGATGACAAAACAACCTTTTAGTCCACAGCTCATTAAATAATTTTTAAGGAGGACAGATTTAAAAAAAAAAAGTGTATCCTAAAAATACGTGCATATAAAAGCTGGCATATGCAACTAGGTGGTAGGACTCCAGCTGTTAGGCAACCAGGTGCAATATAATGGCTTTGTATTAGCCCTAAAGTTATTTAATCCCATCAGATAGGAATGGTCACCTCCAGGAACATCAGGACACAGCTGGAGCACATCTTGGTTTGCTCCTTCCTGCCAAGTCTCAAGGTCTGGGTGGATGGGTTGCAGCAGGGCTCCAAGACACATAGCAGTTGCTCTGGAGGACAACGGAACGGCTTCCCCCTCCTCCTCCTTTTCCCTGGCTTTACAGCTGAGCTGACTTCATATGATATGGAATATCCCTTTGGTCAGTTTGGGTCAGCTGTCCTGGTTGTGTCCCCTCCCAAGATCTTGCCCACCCCATCCCACTCGGGGGACAAATGTTGGGAAGAGCCTTGGTGCTGTGCGAGCACTGCTCAGCAGTAGTCACAACATGGGTGTGTTATCAGCACCCTTCTAGCTCCCAGCACAAAACACTGCTGCTATGTGGAAAACCAGCTCAGCCAGACCAGCTACAACAGGGCATGTAGGTGAGCTCATTCCCCCGAGACAGCCATTTCTGACACTATGCAATGGCTTTGTGGCAGTTTTCACAACAGCTCAGAGTCAGGAACCTGCATTCCATCCCGGTCTCAGTTTCAGTACGTAAGTCCTCTGAGGTTCTTGAAATGCTTGTTACTCCTTCTCATGCATCATTAATGGAAGCACTATAGTTTTATGTTTCCTCCTGTGATAGCTTAGCCAAGAGAATAAAACAAGATTATATCGACATTGCAGGATTTGCTTAGTGAGCAAAAAAAATATTAAGATGCCATCTATTTTTCTATACAGATTTAAGGGAGCACATCAGTAATTAGAGAATTACTGAACCACCCTTAGCACACTTTCAAAAGGCTTTTTGTTATGTGTTGGAAGAATGATTTGTGGGGTGTTTATGTTGTACTACTTATCCCCTAAGAATGTAACAACTGCCCTTCATATCCCTTTCCAAAATAAAAAGCCCCCCAGCTGAGATAGAAAAAAGGAACATGCCGTTAATGGAGAAATGCAGCAACATTGCAAGCTACCATTGGTATTGTTGCTGCAATAGAAGCTTGCCCTGCTGTTTCACATAAAAAGTATTGTGCACATTACAGTCACATAAAAATGCTCAGTAAAAAGTATTTCTAAGTCATGAATCTGAACTGTGAGGTGCTGACTAACACTGATTGTCAGATACCAAGTTCTGATCACCTCACAGTTGTGGTCCTGCTTAAATTTTAGGGGACATAGGTAGAATATACTTGAAGAATGAGGTTGGATTAAGGGGTTAGGTACAATGTATTTATGGTACCTAAATTTCAAGGTTATGGAGTGCACACCAGAACACAGCCTCTCAACGCCTTAAAAAAAATGCCAAAGATCTCTTAAGTTTCTGCTGCAATCCTGAAACTTAAAGCATTTCTGAAATCTTTCCCTGAACATCCACATTTCTTCCATCCCAGTTTAAGGGTGATTATGCATCCCATCTGTCCTGGCTGGCAGCAGGATCAACATTCCTCCAGGAAAGACCATGGGCTGGTTTGTCTCTTGGCTGTGTGATCTAACTGAGATGTATTGGAGAGATCAGGGACAACAGGACTCATTCATAGGGCTGATAAACACCTTGAGAACACTGTGGGAAAGTAGGCATGGTTTTCCCTGGACAGAAAATACAGGCTGCCTCTGAAGACTTCTGTAGATTATTATGATCAGGCAGTAAATCCAGCCCCAAACTGGGTTTAAGTTTGCTCTTGCAGAGCAATGCTGACTAATGGGGTAGGATGCAGCTCCTCTCACTATTTTGAAGATGCTCATGCTGGACTCTAAAGTGTCTTGCTACTTTTGTTACTCTGCATCCACCATATTTAACCCAGCGTTAAATCATCCTAGTGCTTGTCAGGTTGCATGCAAATGTAATTGCGTAAGTGCTGCTGGAGTTAAATGGGAGTACAAGCAGCATAACAGTGAAGAATGAGGGTACTTAGGTTGAATACTGAAGCTCCTTTAGATACTTTGGCTTTCAGACTATGAACAGGATTGTATAACCTGATTTCCAGCATTTTCAAGATGATTTAGTGACGGAGAAAGCCCTTCAAGACTTCCATTCCGTGGTCATAGGGTCACTGTACTTCATGCATGTGTGACATGTAGGATGGCCAGTCTGCAGCTGCCGTCATTGCTCCAATGTAGCATCCTACACAGTGAACACTGACGTCATGGAAAGGCTGCAGCCAGCTCAGTAGAGGAACAGCTCTGAATGTGACTCAGTCTTATTTAAGCACCTTCCTTCTCATCCTGACCAGCGTTATTTCTTCCAGATGGAGCCAATTAGGATGCTTCAGCCATGAAAAATGATAACAACCAGGAGAAACCCCAAAGCCAGAACTTGTCATATGCAAGTTGCACTGAATAAACAAAGAAAACTTCAGCTTTACTTAGGATGTGTCATCTGTTGTCTCCTTTCTGCCTTTTTCTCTACCACAGCCTATTTATTAGGCCTTCTCCTAAGGACCTCTGCAATGGCAATTCCAAAAGAAAACTTTAGGTCAGAGGAGCCATGTACAGTTTTCTATAAAAGCATAAAAGAAGGAAGAATGAAGCCCAGCAGTCTCTTCCACACTATAATGACAGCAAGTCAACCACAAAGGATTGTCCACATATCTCAGTCCCTGGTAATCCTTCTTGGTAACCGCTATTTTGTGTCTGTCTTCAAGCCCCTTATGTCCTTTCCCTTACAGAAAATGTTCAGGGAAAAGAAAGTTTGCCCTCTTGTTCATTGCCTTGGTGTTGCCAGGACACAAGTCTATGCAAACAAATGTTAAGCTCTTTAGGGCTAAGCAGTAATTATCCAGCTTTGCCAGCCGACTGGTTGACTTGCTGCCAGGGGATTGCGACTTCTAAGCGTATTGCCTGACAAGTGACAGAACATGCAGGGGGGATAAGGGTACAGATTAGCATGGTTCAGTGAATAGAAAAACAAGCAAAACAAGGGCTAAATGGGGTGTGGTCAAGATAGATACTTATTCATCTGGGTGCAAGCTTCGTATTGACAATGCTACAGTGGAACTATTCAAAATTTCAAGAGGAGTTTCTCCCAGCTCCAGTCTATCAAAAGTAATTCCTTTGTTCATTTTTGTACCCTGCAGGGGCTTCATATATAGAGAACTGTTCATCAGAAGCTCTTTCTTTGGCTTTTATTCCTTCTTAGTGGAATTTCTTCCTTTCTGAGAAGTTATGGTTACAATCCCATCTAACCCAGTTCTCTTCTATCCTCTATCCAGCCTCTTAAAAGAAAACTTTAACTCTTTTTTTACTTCTTCCTCCTGGTTCTCTGAATCCAAATAGCTAATCAAACCTGTAAGTTAACTGAAAAAACTCAGTCACAGTGAAACAAAAAACCAAACTAATACTGGTGTTCCCTTGGAGACTATAAATTAGGGATGCAGCTGAACCTCAGTATCACAGCCTAAATTAAGGAAGCTTTAAATTATATTTGAAGCTTCAGCTTGCTTCTTGCCCTTCTTGAGCAGCAGGAACTTTAATAGAATGGAGTTCTATGAAGTAAGATAATTGAGAATTAAATTATAGACCAACTTGTATCTTAATCTTCCCAGCACATGCATGCTTTGCCATCTACTCTATAGGAAAACATTGCAGAGACAGAGAAAAATTACATAAGCAAATTAACTATGGGTAGAAGTAAACCTATGTGAAGAATGCCAGGCTAAAAATGAGACTTTTCATAATGTGGGATATCAGGAGGAATCTGGCTTCATTCCTTAAAGACAAGGGGCTTCACAGAATTACAGATGTCTTCCCTTTTTATTGAATCTAAAATACTCCTTCTTTTGTGCTGTGATGGCTTGACCCTGGCTGGACACCAAGTACCTGCCAAAGCTGCTCTATCACTCCCTTCCTCAGCTGGACAGGGGAGAGGATAAAAAACCAAAAGGCTCGTGGATCAAGGTAAGAACAGGGAGAGATCACTCACCAATTACCATCACAGGCAAAACCAGACTCGACTTGGGGAAAAAGAAAAAAAATTATTACCAATCAAACCAGAATGAGAAATAAAACCAAATCTTAAAACCACCTTCCCCCACCCTTTCCTTCTTCCTGCACCCAATTTCATCCTGAATTCTCTACCTTCTCCCCACCAGTGGCACAGGGGGATGGGGAACGGGTGTAGTGGTCTGTTCATCACATGTTGTTTCTGCCACTCTTTCCTCTTCAGGGGAAGGACTCCTCACACTCTTCCCCTGCTCCAGCATGGGGTCCCTCCCATGGGAGACAGTTCTCCACAAACTTATCCAATGTGAGCCCTTCCCACAGGCTGTAGTTCTTCACAAACTGTTCCAGCATGGTATAGTCCTTCAGGAACAGCCTGCTCCAGTATGGGCGCCCCATGGGACCACAGATCCTGCCAGAAGCCTCCTCCAGCATGGCCTTCCCATAGGGTCACAGCCTTCTTCAGGCATCCGCCTGCTTCAGTGTGGGGTCCTCCATGGACTGCAGGTGAATATCTGCTCCACCATTAACCTCCATGGGCTGCAGCAGGACAGCCTGCCTCACCATGGTCTTCACCACAGGCTGCAGGGGAATCTCTGCTCCAGCACCTGGAGCACCTCCTGCCCCTCCTTCTTCACTGACCTTGGGATCTGCAGAGTTGTTTCTCACATATGCTTTCTCCTCTGTCTGGCTGCAATTGTGCAGTTTGTTCTTTCCCCCTTCTTAAATATGTTATCACAGAGGCGCTACACCATTGCTGATGGGCTCAGCCTTGGCCAGCAGCAGGTCCATCTTGGATCTGGCTGGCATTGGCTTTGTTGGACATAGGGGAAGCTTCTAGCAGCTTCTCACAGAAGCCACCCCTGTAGCCCTCCCCGACCCCCTGCTACTGAAACCTTGCTGCACAAACCCAGTACAAATGCCAGGCTAAAAGTAAGTCTCTTCATAATGTGGGATATCAAAAGGAATCTGGCCTGATTCCCCAAAAGTAAAGGGCTTCGCAGGAGTACAGATATCTTCCCTTTTTAATGAATCTAAAATAATCATTCTTTCATGCTGTGAAAAACCATGACCTCTTAAGCAAGGACTGGAGATTTTAGTGACGTGAGCTGAGGGAAATGTCTGTGTTCCTCAGTGAGGCCAGATTCAGTCCCCATTCAAGCAGGCATCACAAGTGGGAGCATCTTTCCTACTGTTAGGTATCTACAGGGTAGGCCTATAAAATCACCCATATATCCTTTAGAAACAGTGGAGAATAATCATAATTTTGAGGTGTGCTTTGTTTTATTTCAGATATCTGCTGTAGGACAAGATGAATTAAATCCTGACAATGTCTCTTTCTCTTTGCTGATTATAGTAGGAATTTAGGATGGTGACTGGCACAGAGCTCCTGGTTTAATGGAGTAAATCCATCACCGGCTACAGGGCTTCATGGGCACACGACTGCTCATATGCATGATAACCTGCTGCAAGCTATTGAATGATGTGTTTGTAATTACAACTTGAGCTTGTCCATTTGGAGATGTGTGTAGGAGTAACATAGCACTGTAGTGAACTATGTATCATATCTGATATTTTCAGTTGATTTTCATCAGAGCAAATAGCTTTCATTCACACTTAATTCTTTTTTTTACTCTGATTTGTGCAAAGAATTAGAAATGTCTGTTCTCTGGTTCCATCAAGAAATGCTGAACACAGTCTTTAAGCAACTTAAATTGAAATTTAAATCAATAACTTTTTTTGACATTTAAAAATGATTTCTGAATCCTTGAAACTGGAGGTCTAATTATTGATATATCTTCTTGTTGCTGACTAGCTCTCCCTTTTCTAGCCATGCTAACAATAATCCTAGTGCTATTTCTTTCTGTTCCTATTTTGTGAGAGTTCCTCACTCTCTATATTTTCCTGGGTTTTTAAACCAACTTTTCTAAAAAAACATGAGGTCCGTATAATTACTTCATTTGCTGACCACTTCCCCTCCCAGCCCCTCAGCAAATGACTCTTAAACTCCATGTCTGATTTCAACCAAATGTTGAAGGATAGAAGTTTCCAAACTAATGACACTCCTATCAGATTTGTAGAGAGATAGAGGAGAGAGCTGAACAAAAGCCTTGCTGACAGACAAACAAGAAGAGCTAGGTCATGACACATTGCTTCTGCTCCAGCATGCACTTTTTTGTGCCCCTTGGAGGAGCCCAATGGGACTTGGGGACATTTGTGTTGCTGTAGAATGAGTGCATGGGTGCAACTGAAGGGAGATGACCCAAATAAAGATGTCTGATTTACCTATTAATTGTGTCATTCATGAAGCAATTTGTCTGTCTGCCTTTTTTTTTTTTCCATTTGCTCCCATGCTTTGGGTTTTTTTTTTGCTTTACCCTCTTTGAATGGACTGCTAAGAGCTTTCTAAAGTTGTCCAAATGTGCAAACAGTCTGAAAACAGAGTCCGTTTGACCTTGTTTCACTGCCTCAGAATAAGCTTTTCAGGACGTTTTTAAGAAAAGTATGTAAAATTCCAGGAGAAAGGATATAAAATCTCAGAGTTTTAATCTGAACTTCTTGAACTCAGAAGCAGGGCTGCTGTCTCTGTGCCAGATAATGGCACACATTTTGTATGCACCACAATTAGTGTTCCATTTATTCACATGTAGAAGCCTCAAGTGGGTTTGTGGCCTCTTTGACCTTGGTGTTTTACAAGTGTATTTGCACAAGAGAGAGAATGAAACACAAACCAAAAGCAAAAAATATCCAATAAAGTTTTATATGAAGATCAGACAATGCCAAGAACTTTTCACCAAAGCAACTGTCGTCACAAAATGCCAACTACCTGAAATGAAAGCTCCTTTTGCACAAATGTATTCATTTCAGCTACATTTTTTTGGTAAGAGATAGGAGGGAGCCCTGGGCTTGATCTGCCCTGTGCAGTAACCTGTTGCTGTCTGGAGAAGCACCAGGTACAGTCACACCTCTGTACACAGGGTAGAAACCTCTCTGGAAATTCAAATACTGGGTGCTGAAACTCTTATGGTCAATCTTGAAAGCCTTAACATGACCCCCTGCCGGATGTCCTGCTTGTGGAGGGATCCATGTGAGCCTGGTTGTGAGAGCAGCTCCGTGGCAAAGCATGGTGGGAGCTACCTGCAGCTCCTCAGACAGGCACACCGGTACCTCCGCTCTGGGGCTTCGGCTCTAGCTCAAGCTGGGATCTCTCTGTTAGAGGGATTTCCCACTTTGTAATGGGGAAATCATGATGCACCTGGCACTCTTGTGATTTTTTACTGCCCACTGGGTAAGCCCCAAGCTTAGGTACAACCTAAGTTACTAACACTCCACTGCAGAACGTTCTTTACGCTATCTTGGCTATGAAAATTAGATATTTTGAAATGCCCACTGTGTTACACCTTCAGTCAATCAGAAGAGACAAATAATATTCAAAAAGAATATTTATTAATCTTCATCACATATGCAACCATGAAACTTATTTATTAAAAATTCATAAACTATTATTGGGATGGACTGAGTTATTTACTGAGTAGCATCAACACAATCTTTCAATAAAGTGCTGCTGAATTTTGAAGGTTAACTGCCTTTTTCCCTACTGTTCATTTCTGTGAGTACTTACAATATTTTTAAACATAAAAACTTGAGGTTTTCTTCCATAAATGGAAATAAGCTATTTTTTCCAGACAGTTTCATATATTGTAATTACTTCAGCAATCACACTCATGTTGAACCACATGTTTTGAACCACAGACTGAAAGGCAGGTAGTTTGGTTTGGACTTGCAGTGAACCGAAGAAGACAGAGTGCTCTGTCCCTCCTGCTGAATGGTTTTCAGACCTCAAGACTTACAACTGGATTAGAAAAGAGAGCCTAAGGCAAAATTGGAGGAAAGAGTGTGGATTAGTCTGTTTTAAATAGTGGAAAGATTTTGGAGAAAACTTTCTAATGCAACACCTCTTTGTGCTGGCTGTTTTATTTCAGGGAGTGGCAGAATTGTGTCCACTCCTGCAATGCACAGCAGACGTTGGCATATTACTGCAAATTAAAGCACTGTGCAGACTAATTTGAGATGTCTTAAGGGTGAACCAAATAATTAGGAAGTTGTTGCTTTCAATTTTGTTATGGATCTGTTCTCTCTTAGGGACATCAAGTATGGTAGGCAAGAGAATCACAGGTTATTTATAAATTTATTTGTTCATAGTACATCAGATACATGGTATTTTATCATTTCTGTCTCACAGGACCCTTGCCAGTGAAAAATAATTATACAGATGCATTTTCATGGCATTTATGCCCAAGATGCGAGGCCCAGCCACATCTAATATAATGGATATATGCTGACAACACCCAGGACTCTTTATGCTTTTTTCATCACAATGACAAAAAGTAGTCATTAAGGCCATGTAATGGTGTGATCAGGGTTGGTTTCTGATTGTGCTGGATGACTGAAGGTAGAAAGCAGATGGGGTGTGTTGGGAATCTGCCCTGTGGCTGTCCACCTACTGCCTCTGTTGTCTTCCTTTATCAACACACACATCAGCTCCCAACGCCCACCTGCAAATCAAACAGCAGCAGCTGTAACCGTGCTTGCAGGGCATGCTATTACTGTAAACAATTTCACTGATAGACCCTTTGCCTGCCAGAGCTGCATCGACTAAGCATAATGCAGGAAAAATATGGGTTGTTGGAACGTATTACTGGACATTGTTTCCATATGTTTCTCCAAAGGAAGAGATACTGCAATGTGTGAAAATACGATTAGGAACAGATGCTGACTAGTTGCAGGCAACAGTGGTCACAGGGGAAAGATTTATTTTGGCTGCTGCTGAGAGCTTTCCTCTTTAAATGTTTAATTTGACCTAAAAATCAGACTAGATACGTTTGCTTTGTGAAGAAAAAGTTTTGAACTGGTGAGGACTGTCAGAAGCTCTGAAACCAATACCTGGTTTGAATTTAGCAATATAGGGTGTAAGAACATGGAGGTAATGTTTTGCTGTTCAACTCCTCCAGATAATCCAGGAGAGGTAATTGTTTCTTCCTGCAAGATCATGGCTGTAATAGCCTTTCTGGCTTTCCTGGATTTTAGGCCATGGTGTGTGTGTGATAAAGCTGTTTAAGCTGCTGAGCGAACAGGCAGTGCAGGATGGAAAGGCACATCACATGGGATCACACATCTAAGCAGCTGTGGCACCTAGGAGAAAAGCAGCTCATTGCGTCCTTGCAGCTGGGAACAGTCCTGTCAGCAGCAACTAGTTCTTGTCCCCTGAGCTCTGCAGGCATGCTCTACTTTTGCTCTCAGAAGGTTTTATAGGGTCAGTTAAGCCCGTATTTTCATTTAGATATAAACGATATACTGACTTTTACAGCTAAACCTTTTGGGTGGGATCCTTCTGATCAAACTGGACAATGTTGTGTCAATGACTATGTCTGAGCTAGTTGTGCTATAGAGTCACTAGAAAGGGACAGCAGTGTTGAGGCATGTTTCCTTTTAAAATGTCTGAAATAGGTCAGATACACAGCCTTAGACGTGCCTCCTTTTCTCCTTTAACTATAAAGAAACCACATGGTGTAAGTAAATCCACACAGATTACAAGTGATATACAATCTGGCACTAGCAGGAATCCTGTTTCAGTAACAGAGCCACCTTACTACCAAATTATATAAATATATATAAGTTTTAATATTACTCTAACAGTGTCTTCCAGTTTTCTTGGAATTCAAAGCAAGATACTGTTTAGATCGGAGCTGGCATGTAGAGTGAAAAGACACATTGAACATTTCCTGTGACCTCAGCCAATGCTGTATAAATGGAATCAGATCATGGATGTAATAAGATACTCATTTTGAAATGACTGAAAACAAGAGAGCGGTGCCCACACTTGGAGCTACTGCAGAGGAAGAAATTACAGAGCTGGAGCAAAATGGTTTCAAAGTTTGACTTCTGGCCACAAACTAGCCTGTAATTAAACTGGAGAAAAAAATCCGACAGACCATGGATGGATGTAGCTTTGGAAAATAAGAAAAGGAAGAAGGAAGCCTTAATTCTACTAAAGCTTCAACTGTATAACTCATTCTAGATTGTATTCTAGATTGTCTGTAATTAATTACCTGTAGATTGCAAAACAGTAGATGTGGTGGAGAATATAATTTGATAATTCCCACTGTGTTCCTGAAAGAGCACAAGAGAGAACATAAGACAGGCAGGTTGTGTGACACCGTGAATGTCGTGTTTGCTTTTTGAAACAAGGCATAACTTGTAACTCTGTTCACTTATGCATAATGGGAGCAAAATAATATTTCTTAAAGTATCTTTTATTCCAGTGGAACTTCACCAGAATAGCTTAGTATAACATGGCTATTTTCCTAAAATAATGTTAACACGTCAAAGATTTAACTCAAATATTCATACACAAGTGTGTAAATTGCAGCAGGTAATTCCCTTAGTAGAGAGGAGTATAGGAAGAATGATGCTGTATGCAATTCATGCCAAAGACAGTGATACTTACATAATTATACTCTATAAATAATGTTTCCTTATATAATTTTCTATGTTCTGGGTATGCTGTGATGTGACTTTTCCACCCAGAGCTGCAGGAAAAGAGAAAGATGAGAAGCGGTACCTCAGCAGCAGCTCTGGTCAAAGGCATTTTGCTGTAAGGTGCTGCTGCAGGCTGAACTTTTCTGTGGCTCCTGTGAACGCTCCCTTTGAAGCTGCCTAACACCACGTTTTAGAGATGTACTCTACATCCTCTCCGGAAATCCTGTACTTGAATTAGGGGGCTTGTCTGTAACCTCTTTTTCAGCCATACACAGGGAGTATCTGGGTTGCCTGTAACACAGGTCTGGAACAGGGGAGAAGGGGGCTGCCAAAGCCACATCCCTTCCTCTCCCACAACCTAAAGGAAAAGCAGAACCCAAGCATTGCAGAGATATTGTAATTTCCCCTAAAAAAACCCCTATTTGCTTCAGGTGTGTTTTGACTACCTAATGCTCCTCCTAAAAATACAATTATAATGTACTTATATATATATAAAAAAGCATTCTGTGCTTTAAATAAGAGATTGCATGATCTAAAACCTAATTCACAGGTTCATTGAGCATTTCAGAAGTTTAAAGAAATCCTGTATCCAACCAAAACTGAAAATTGAAAGATAACAAAACCAAAAAAGGCAAAGTACTACTATCGGTCTTTGATTACTATTTTGGCCAAGCAGGTGAGACTGACATATCTAGATCTAGCAGTAGGGAGATACCCTGAATAAATGAGAGCTATCTGCACATCTTCCACACCAAGCTATGCTAAAAGAGCATGAAAGCTTTGGGACCAAGCTCTCAAAAGTTAGGAAACACCAGAAAAAAATTACGTAGACAACCTTAATTTTTCCCCTTTGTACAGACATGTTATAATACAGTCTTTAGCTGTTCCCTGGCTATTTTTGCTCCAAAGAATTTCTGCCTTAATCTGCACAAAGAAGAAGAGTGTGGATTGTTCAAAAGCTGCTCCTCAGCAGTTTTTTGTATCCTGCGTTAGTCTTCAGCCTTTGGCCTGGTTTACTGGGCTGAAATTAGAGGACAGTTGTCAAAGCTCCCTCTGGAGTCAGTAGAGACATTAGCACTTCCTCGGGGTTTTTCAGTTCAGTGTAAGATCTGGGTTACTTTCTGGAAGTGTTTCTTTCTCTCCTTTCTGTACCAGGGAGCCTAAGGTGAGTAAGTGCCCATATCATGTACTTTAAGCGAGTATTTATTTAGGTGAAATAAAGCTGGTCCATAAGCCTTGTTTACAGCACGTTGTTCTGCTCATCTTCTCAAAACTATGCTTAATTTCCCTATATGATTTGCCATAATAGATGTGACTTCAGCATCTGAGTGCTTAGCAAATTACAACCTTTTTTCAAGATCCTCTAAAGTGAGAAGATAACACAACTCCAATTTGCCTGTTGAGAGCTGAGACCATGAGTAACATTAAAAAAAACACAACTGTTAATTTTTATTTTGGTGTACTTGGCATCATATATGGTTTAAGAGGGAGCTCTCTTGTGTAGACATCTGGATCAGCTCACACTATTCAGGATGAGTCCAGAAAAATGCACTTCATGAACCCCTGTGAGGGCTCTGGTATAGGCATCCGGCCCAGGACCTTGCAGGATGCTCTCCTCTGGAAAGGGCAGAGTTTCCTTTTCCATAGCAGCATTTAGTCAGCTGAACTGCACAGTGATCTTCTTCCCTTGCCCCATTCATCAGTCTGGCTTACAATTTCTGTTAGTTCAGGTGTTTCTGCTCCAGGTCTCCCTTCCTCCTGGTCCCCTTCACTTCCCCAGATACCTCAGTCTGGGCTTCTATTCCCCTGAGTGACATCAAGGACCTTCCTTTGCTCAGCTACCTCAGTCCAGCAGTAGGGTCTCCCAGGAGTAGCACTTTACAGGAATCTCCTTAAGGCTGGTTTCTTGTCGGTGAGTAACCATCTTGGCTTCTGTTTGAAGCTACAGCTGAAAGGTAGCACATCCAGCAACATGTAGGTCAACTCCAGCATTGTGGTGGGACTCCAGTTCAGATAAATTACCTTGCACTTGAAGTAGTTTTTCTTGTAGCCTTTTGGCTTTGCTTGTAGGATTCTCATCCAAAGAAAAGCCTGACCTCATTAAAATATTGGCCCTGTGGGCTTTGTGTCATGGCATGAGGGCTGTTACTTATGCTTACCACAGGGAAAAAAGCGTACCAGGCTGCAAAGTTCAGAGGTAGAATCAAACATGATTGCCAGCTTTCCTACATTTCAGGTTTTCCATATCAACATCTTGACTCAAGTCTGAATGTTTTGAAAATTCAGAGGCCAGAAAGTCTGGAGTTCACTTTTGGATTTTAATTTAATTTCACTGCTCTTGGAATCAAACACATTTCCATCTGATTAGACTGAGTTTGGACACAGTCCCAATAAATGCTGGTTATTTTATTTTAGCTAGGAATAGTTTGGATCACTTACCTTAAGAGTGTAACACTGAAGTCATAACCTTAGTCAAACAGAAATCAGCAGGTAGAGTTAATGTTTAGAATAGCTAGTATATATTAAAATTTTTAAAGAGCAACTTTGTATTAGCTTATTATGTTTTTCATGCTCACAATCTGCCTTTCTGGCTAGAAGAAGAGAAAGAGAAGACATAGAGGCAATAGGCTTGGTTGCCATTTCCAAAAGCAATCCTCAGTCATTGCCTTTTAAAGCCCAAGTCCCCTAATTTACAGTACATTTTGTTTCTGTGTCCCACGGGTCAAGCATCAGTTTGTTCATATCTATGTCACTATAGACTGTACCAAGATCTTTAATGGTCCCAGTGACCTTACACATCTCATCAGAGCTGCTGATGCAAGAACCACCCTAACTCTCAAACACCCTATCACAGCCTCTGTACCACACAGTGTCAAACATTGTGATCTCTCTCTAAATCCATCCACACTGAGAAATCAATACATCACAAAACCTTCTTGCCTTTTATCCAACAGATGCCTTCCTCTGTTTCAAAGACAGGTCATTAATAATTCCCTTTCAACAACCAAAGTAAGCTCTCAGCCACCTCGGCCTCTCCAGCTCCACTGGTTGCACCACAGAGATGACCAGCTGACATGATCAACAGCATGCAGCTCAAAACCACAGCCCTATCAAGCCAGTAATTTGGCAAAAAGTAAGCAGATGCATCTTTCATGCTTTAATTCAACTTCTCTCATATTGCCGGTAAAACTGGCCCTGGTATTTTTACTAGACAATTCTATGAACCTTTATGAATTTATAATATGACCTTAGAATCATAGAATCATTCAGGTTGGAAAAGACCCTTGGGATCATTGAGTCCAGCCATCAGCCCTACTCTACAAGTTCTCCCCTAAACCATATCCTCCAACACCACATCTAAACAACCCTTAAACACATCCAGGGATGGTGACTCAACCACCTCCCTGAGCAGTCTATTCCAGTATCTGACTACTCTTTCAGTGAAAAATTTTTTCCTAACGTCCAGTCTAAACTTACCCTGTTGCAGCTTGAAGCCATTTGCTCTTGTTCTATTGCTAATTACCTGTGAGAAGAGACCAGCACCAACCTCTCTACAATGTCCTCTCATGTAGTTGTAGAGAGTGATGAGATCTCCCCTTAGCCTCCTCTTCCTCAAACTATACAGTCCCAGCTCCTTCAATCACTCTTCGTAAGATATATTCTCTAGGCCCTTCACCCGTTTCGTTGCCCTCCTCTGCACTTGCTCCAGCACCTCAATATCTCTCTTGTATTGAGGTGCACAAAACTGGACACAATACTCAAGGTGTGGCCTCATCAGTGCTGAGTACAGGGGCACAATCACCTCCCTACTTCTGCTGGTCACGCTATTTCTA
>VZZY01017311.1:22513-43500 GCA_013400335.1 Eurystomus gularis
ACCACTTGTGACCAGCCACCAGCTGGATTTAACTCCATTGACCACCACTCTTTGGGCCCGTCTGTCCAGCTAGTGCTTGATCCAGCAGATCGTATGCTCATCCAGGCCATGAGCAGCCAGTTTTTCCATGAGAATTCTGTGGGGAACAGCATCAAATGCTTTTTGAAAGTTTAGGTAGACAATATCCACAGCCTTTCCCTCGTCCGGTAGTTGGGTCATCTTGTCTTAGAAGGAGATCAGGTTCGGCTGGCAGGACCTGCCTTTCATAAACCCGTGCTGACTAGGCCTGATCCCCTGGTTGTCCTTTATATGGCTTGTAATGGCATTCAAGATGATCTGCTCCATGACCTTCCCTGGTACCAAGGTCAGACTTACAGGTCTATAGTTTCTCAGATCCTCCTTTCTGCCTTTCTTGTAGATGGGTGCTACATTTGCTACCTTCCACTCCATTGGGACCTCCCCAGTTAGCCATGACTTCTGGTAAATTATGGAAAGTGGCTTGGTGAGCACATCTGCCAACTCTGTCAGCACCCTTGGATGTAGCCCATCTGATCCCATAGACTTGTGTGCATCCAAGTGGTGTAGCAGGTCACTGACCACTTCCTCTTTAATTGTGATGACCTCATTCTGCTTCCCCTCCCTGTCTCCCACCTCATGAGGCTGGGTGTCCAGGGAACAGCTAGTTCCACTGCTAAAGACTGAGGCAAAGTAGGCGCTGAGCACCTCAGCCTTTTCCTCATCCTTTGTTACTATGTTTCCCTCAGCATCCAATAAAGGAGGGAGATTTTCCCTAATCCTCCTTTTGTTGTTAATGAATTTATAGAAACATTTTTTATAATGTTCAAGGCTTTGTCCCATGAATGAATCAGGCACACAAATGGCACATAAGTCCTCTCTTAAATAAGTATTGAAAGCTCTCCTGGTTTAGGACCATCTTGTCTGGATGTTCTGTACTGGAACCATAGTTTATAAAACTTTAGTGTCTTATGTTTTCTTTTTCCATTTTTGAGTTTATTTTGGTGGCAAAAATACTCAGAGATACATGGGTGTGCAGATAGGTTTTGAGCTCAAAAATCATGGCCTGTCCAGTCCTCTGGAAACACTTTCTACCAAAGGTATGAAATTTGTTGACTCAAGCACACAAAAGAAACAGAATCAAACCATGAGTTATTTGAACCCAAGCAGATGGAGTTTAAACCTTAGTGAAGCTCCTTTCCTGAAGAGAGCACCTGCTGAAGTCTCATGCCCTTGAGTAGTCCTTTGTAGTGGAAGGAGAGGATAGCTTCGTTATTGAAGGTGAAGCTGAGAAGGGTAGTCACTTCTTTTGTCTTTAGCAAAAAACATATGAGAAGAGAGGATTGCAAAATTAGAGATGTATGTGTAGAAACACAGCTCAGGCAGATACTTTCAAGACATGGCAGTCACAAATGGCAATTCCCAGCTAAGGGGATATCCCGGATAGCTGATCCTTGGGTTCCTGATAATCAGGCTAGTTTGAGCTGTGCAAAGGCTCATCTGGTCTGGTCTTCCTCCTGCATAGCTCTATTAGGAGACAGGGCATGCTGCAGCTGCTGTATCTCCTTGTTGCACTAACAGTGAGCAACATCTCCCTCCTAAGTAATGGGGAGAGACTCCTCATGTCCAGTATACACCTGAATGGTGACTGTCGTGTCAAAATACAAGATGCCATAACGTCCAAAATGTTGATGAATCCCAGTCTGCAATAAGGGAATCACGAATAGTTATTTCTCAACATGCCAGCAGACCAGTACAGTTCTCCTACCTTAGCTCTCCCATCTGGAAATGGTCCCTCATCTGCTCCAAATGGTCTACTGCATGTGGCAGAGGAAGAAAAACCCCATCATCTCCCTGCCCCAAAGCCTACCCAGCAGCAACACTGGGCCACACACCCCACAGTAATTCAGGACGCTTCTGTCAGCCATGTGCAATGCTTCTCTGTGGCCCTCCCAGAGACAGAGTAGGGGTGAGCAGGACAGCAGCCCTGAGAATTCCTGCTTCATGAGGGAACATCATTCAAGGACTAAATAATATGAAAAATATGAATAGAAATGGGAAAAAAACAACCTTATGTATTTTTAGTATCAGCGAGGCTTGAAAAAGTGGAGAACACTCTTCAGTGAAATGTGTCCTTGTAATTCATAAAAATCCTGTGGGTGAGAAAAGCCCTTTTACACTTTATGAACTAGACTGAGCTAATTTTGATGCTCCACTTGGTGCATGTTTTATTCCTCTTCTAGATGGCGCCAGTGCCTCATTACTGAGACGGCTCCTTTCTCGTAATGGAGCTTGTTTTCACAATTTCATTTTAATGACTGCATGTGTAAACCACTGAAATGGGTGTTTGTCAAGACGCAGGTTTGCATCCCGCTCTGCTAACTTCTGCCAACTGCTCATATTTTTCACACAGCCTTGACTTCGTGATACAAGTTGCTTTCTACAGATGTACATTTTTAAAGTATTTTTTTACACCTATTTTATGTTTTATTGTTGTTATATGGGACATGCCAGGTTATGTGAAACATGAAAGACGATTAATGGTATTACTCTAAATTTTCTGTACTCCTGGGCCCTCAGGAGAGCAGCCGTGTAGTAACACACACTTTCTAAAAGCAAAATGGAGCCTGTGTGTACTGAGTCATCCCAGTTCATGTGTAAGGAAGAAATCAGGGTGCCCTTTCACACGTAGCTGGAGCAGTTCAGTTTGTCTTCTATATGCCACTATAGTTTTAAAGCTCTTTACTGCCTGATGTCAGTAGGTTCTTCCTGCAGGATGGATGTCTCTGGTTACAAATGAATTTTCCCACACTCCACCAGTTTCAAGAAGAGTTGATGGCTTTTACTTTCAGGTGCATCATGCAAAGACCCAGGAAAAGGAGCTCATAGATGAAAAGAGCTATTTTTTTAATAACATTTTTTTATTACAAGGGTGATGTTTCTTTATAAAGTCTGGATGAACTTTACTATTGGTCTACCTGCCCTGGCTAACAGATTGTCTATTATTATATTTCTCCGCTAGTCAAAATCTTTATCTGTCACAAGGTTTCTACAGCATGTGTCATCCAAAACCCCAAGTGCCCTCAGTGTAACTGGGATTTTCTGGCCTTCAAGTAGGAATGCTGAAAGAAGAAGGGGGATTTTACAGCATACCTGAAGGTTCTATTTCCTTCAGGATCTCATTCCCCATCAGTAACCTTGAACTGAAAACATCTATCTGAGACTCACCATTCTGATGCTGAGATTTGTTTCAGCAGCAAGCAGCTCCTTGGGTGGTGCAGGGAGGAGGAGGTGGCATTGATGTAGCAGGTGTCTGTGCCCTGGACCTGATGTTTTTCTGCCCAACTTCTAGGATGGTATTGCTCCATACCTTCAATATCTCGGTACCACAGCCTTGGTAATGCTGAGGGCCTGCAACCTGCCTTTTACTCACAGCTCTGCAACCTCTTACCCAAGCTGTTGTGGCAGCATATTTCAGAGCTTCTAAAGCAGTGGTTTTCCCTTGTTGGCCTCATGCTCTTGCCATTTTTCATGCTTTTTTCATGGCTTCGCACCTGCAAACCCAGACACTGTTATGACAGATTCTCATAGGAAACATCTATGACTGGCATGAGACTGACACCTTATTTTCCTGCTTTCATACCTCTTATTTTGTAGATTTTTAGTTTACATTAGAGAAGACCAAAATATAGTTTGTAACAGAGTAGACAGAAGTAATTGAAATCCTCAGTAAATATTGTCCAATAATATACATGCAATTCTTGCACCTAATGGGGATATTGCCATCAGCACTAAGAGCCTCATGAACGGGAACCAGTAGTAGGGTATTCAAGTGGGTCTCAACAAAGTGTGTGTAGCTGTAGAGAAATAATACAATCATCATCGCTACCACCCACTGCACTGGATGGGAGACCCAGATGAGGGTGCTCATCTGGGACCCTATCAGTGATCCTCCAGGCTGGTCACTTGGAGAGTTTTTACTTTCCCCTGTCTCTGTCCTGTGTTGTTTTGTTGTTGTTTCTTCTTAATGTACCTTTCAGCATTAGAGTGGATGCAAGCCTGCAAATAAAACTGCATGTGCACTTCTCTGAACACCCTTTGTGCAGTACAGGGAAAACAGTCTTCTGCCATCCTGCAGTGACACTGTGGTGTCCCTAAAAATAGCCCACATCCTTCAGTTGTATGACATAATAAGACTCCCTGGTCTCTCTTTTGGTATATATACATACACGTATTTATATATAATATAAAAGGAAGTTTTCAGTTAAGACTGAAAATGACTTCATTGAGGGATTTTATTCCTGAAGCCACTTCAGTAAAAAAAGATACTTTTTCAGTCCACATGACTCCAAAGTGTCTTGTGAACCACTTTACAGGTAACAACTTGCTTTCTTCCTTTAACGGGAACTGGCAGGGACTTTAGCAAACTCTGTACATATAAATGGAGATCAAAGAATCATCACACCCACAGCTCATACAGAATTCAATAAATTACTGGAAAGGTTAAAAAATTCTTAATCAAATAGCAAATAGCAAAATTATATGACAAATAGGCATCCAAAGAACTCGTTTAGAGATAATGCAAGAACCAGCATGTCTGAAATTCTCTGTCACATAAGACCAATTCACTTTGCAAGCAGATTTACACCTCTTGGAGAAGTAATTCCAAGTCAGCTTTTAAGTATTTTTAGTGTTTTTATAACACAATTGCTCCTTTTTCCAAACACACAAGGGAGAATTCTGACCTTTTCAAAGACGAAATGGAGCTTCACTATGAACAGGTCTGTCTAACAGAGGCGTTGCCATCCAATGGCTTGCGTTACATGAAATCTGTTAAGAAAAGCTGTTAAAGCCAGCTACAAGAAGGGGAAGGAGCTTTGGGGCTAATGAATTATCCAATTTTATGTGAGATATTCATGTGGCACTGTGGCTGCATGCGCAGACATTCGGGCTGTAGTTACACTGGTACCACGCTGCTGGCCGTGCCCCAGACCAAACCCGGTGCCATCCCTGCTGTCCCAGTGCTGCCGCACACCAGGACGGCTGAGCTCCCAGCTACTGTTGGCAAGGAAAGACTTTCCTGGTCAGGACACAGCTGGCACATCTGGCCTTGCTCAGACTTTTCCCTGCCTTGCCAGGGCATCTCCTGCCTCAGTGCTGCTTCAGTGCCAAGGGACCCAAAATTACCTCACAACAGGTATGTACCTGGAGAGATTCTATGCTTGAGTAGCTGCTGTTCACAGCCACAGCCTGTCTTGGCTTGAACATGTGTCATCACCCTCCCACGTCTTGGCAGGGGCAGCCCAGATAGACGGGCCTTTGGGGCACAGAGTATTGCAGCACACGATCAGATTTAGAGGACACATGGAGATAGAAAACCCAGGCAAGGGCTATCTTAACAAGAAACCCTGATTTTGCCCTGGTGATTTCCCCTGGGGTGTGGGTTGGGTATATGGGTGTGGGACTTCTCCTGTGTGTCCCACTTGGGCAAGCATGCATCTCTCTTTGGGGAGCCTTATTGTGCCACAGGCCAGCAACACAGGGAGGTCCGTGTGGCCATAGCCATCGAAGTGTCACTTGATATAACCTGTTTCCTTCCGAATTGCCCTGGGCAGGTTCCCCTTGTATGCTTGGTGTCTGAAGATGCCAGACTGCATGCAGAGGCGTGTGTGACTTCTGTAGAGCTTTCTTAGGAGATTGCTTGCGAGAGCCTCAGCTTTGCCCGCAGTGTCTGTAAGGAGAGAAACAGAGGTGTTAAGACTGGCAGCAGAGTGGAAATAAAATATGTGTTGCTTGACTACGTGTGCCTTGCATTCTGACTTGTTACATTAGAACTCCCAAATCCTGCCCTGTTCCTTCCTTCCACCCAAGTATAAATCCCTGAGGACGGTCCTTCACCCTCTCCTGTAGCCTAGGCTAATAGTCTGTAGTGTCTGTGAGTGCTCCCAAGTTGTTCTGCTTTCATCTGAGCCTTATAAGCTCCTTCTGTGAAATAAGATGTTCAGGCCTTTACTCCATGCCAGAAGAAGTCCTCAGGGTACTGGTGATTTGGCTGTGAAGTCTGCATTATCTCATGGCCAGGTCCTCTTCTTCTCTCTTCTTCTGTGACAGGAGAAAGCCACCTCAGTGGAAAAAATGATCTTGTACGCTGAGGTACAATGTGAGCTAATGGGGATGGAGTAGATCTTCTCAGAGCCTCCAAAATAAATTAGGGATTAGAATTTTACTCAGAAGCTGTATTACTTTTTGTCAATGGTGTTAGTAGGATGGTAGACAAGAGGCATACTTGACTTTTAGATACAGCATGGACAGCTTGAACTACGTTTTTTTTCAAACACTGACATTATAAAGTTCTTCAGAAACTGCATGATGGTAACAATCCACTCTTGGAACGGAGAAAGAAAAAATATACAATGATAAGTGGAAGGGTGAGATAGGTTTATATTCTTCAAGTCAACATCTTTTCTGAGATGAAACCAAACCATGAAATTGTTGCTAGGATATAACACGTTTCTTGACCAGGTCAGGAAAATGAGAGTTCTCAGGACTACCTGAGTAATCCAAAATCGCTTTGGTCTGTCTGTTCAATTCATCAGAATTAACTGCAGGTATAAATTATTTTATTTTTACTTTCTGGCTCCTGTAGAGGGTGTTGAAGTACTTCTTAATGCAGTCTCTGCATATGTTTATTTTGCTGGTTCATAAAATTGCAGATACACTAAAATGCATCTCCTGAAATCATAAAGCTCCTTCCAGTTCTTTGCTCAAATCAGCAGGGAGACTTGTTTTTCAGGTTTTTTTCCCACCTGTCTACATAGAGATATTATTGAACTGGAGATCTGAAATGCAAAGAGGACTGTGTTAAGAAGTCCACTATCCACATTTTTGGCCCTTTAAAACTGAATTGTCACAATCTAGTTTCTTTGGAGCACTCCAGCTCTGCTGATCTGTTCAGTTCAGGGGGCTGCAGAACTCCTGGGCTCCTTTCTGACACTAGTAGAAAGTACTGCCTTGAAGACTCTGCCCCTGCTGACAGTGAGGGACCTGTCACCTCTCAGATCATCCTTGACATATAATCTCTCTTCCACAATAAATCCAGCAAAGCCTGTCACTCTTCATTAGCACCTGGCAAGGAGAGAAAGCAAACATGTAATGAAGCTTTGCAATATTGTCCTCAAGTCTTGCTGCGGTGCCTTAGGAGCTGACGTGCTGGACACACTATAACAATTACTTGCAGTAGAATGGTACTGGAGGGACTATTTAAGGTGCCATATAATTTACCCATAGTTAGCAACCAGAAACACATGCCTTTAAAAAGAAAATACTGCGTTTGGGAATCAGCGTCCCTTTGCCTTAACTAACACTTTTGTATTCTGCAATCTTCATCTCCCTGGACATTTCAGGTAGGCAGTGCTGTTACCAACACACCAGAGTGTGGAAAGGAGAAAACTCTTCTAGATACTTCCCTGAACAGATATATTTTAGCTATTTCTTGATAATTTGCAGGCTTGTTTTCTGTACCTTTAAATGGCAACAATCGCTTAGTACAAGTTCCTTCCACTGGTAGACTGGAAAGGCAAGCTCTACAAAGTGCCTCAAACATTACTTTTCTCTGGCAAATAATCATAATGAGACAACAGCCCAAACTTATTTAAAAATTAATAACCTTACCTTTTATTCACTTTCATTATTTTCTCACTGGTGAGGCCATGATATTAATGTGTACCAGAAGTGAATGCATATTGATTCACTTCAAAGAACCTCTGTTATGCACAGGTAACTAATTTTGCCTTAAAAAGAGAACCCTTCCTATTTGGCCATGCATACACTAGCCATCTGTAGTGTTTTAGCTTTCTGATTACTTAGATCAAAGTCATTAAGCCATTTCCTGGAGGCTTTTTGTTGCTTTTGCTAATAAGTTGCTAAGGACAACCAGCCTTCAAACAAAAAACATCCAGGTGGATTTCAGTAGATAAAGATTTGGTTTAGCATAGGTAGCCCAACTCCTCCGTCAGCTGCACTCTAAAATAACTCAGGCTGGTCCTTTAGCTTCTTTGAGGAGTTTTGCAATAATTTATGTAAAAACCATTTGCATCTTGTAAACTTGGATTTGTGCACCTACCCTGGTTGGTGAAATATCACTCCTTCAACTGACAGAGGTGCAGTCACAAAGACGAGATACAGAAGTGTCAGTTCAAGCCTTGCTCTGGAGTCAAAATGAAGGTTACATAAATTAGATATCTGGTCTCTCTATCTGGAGAGCCAAAGATGAGTGGGTTGTAAGACTAGCCATTACTTTCCTTTGTGCACTTTTTGCTAGTACTTCTGGGATACCTTACTCACCCCAGCTCCATAGGTTACCTTGACTCATGCAAATTATGCTCTAACTAGACTCCAAGCAGCACCCTATGCCAACAGAAAAGTGCTTGTGCATCACCAGAAATGACATGTGAACAGGCCTTCTTTATATGAACTGGAATATTGTCTAGTGGTATTCTGGTACTGCTGTTTTCTCTGCTGCAATGGAATCAAACAAGGTCATAGCCCTGATGGTGTTCTCCACGCATTTGTTGCACTGAAGGAATAGGGACTCACCGGCTAATTCATTCACCACCATTGCTTTGAGGCACAATTTAGTGATGTCTCACACAAAAGCAACTCCTTCAGCAGTGTCTCTTCTCCTGGACATCTCCACATAGTTTTTCTTTCTTTTGTCTTTAACGGGAAATGTTTCAACCTCTGTTACTGCTGAATCAGTATGTATGTCTTGCCAAAGTGGCAGTGGTTTTATAAAATCTCTTTGTAATCTACTCCTTGGCAAGATATTTATGCTAAAAATAGGAATGCTCTGTTCCTTACAATTAGTGTTGGTGCCTTTGCTCAGTAGGCAATTGTTAGAATATTTTTCAATATCTTTTCCCTGCTTCTGAAGCCACTCTAAATTGTTTCTGTGGCCAAGGAGCCTTTCCCCCAATTCTGATCTGTCTTCTTATAAACTCCTCTTCTATTTACTCGGAAGTCTTCTGTTTGCCAATGAGATCATGCTTCAACTTTTGTCCCGAGTCTTTTAATTACCAGAGAAGTTGAGTCTGCTATAATAGGTTTCAGTCATTCTTATTCTTCAGCTCATTTCCTAGATCTATTACAATTCCCATGGCTACAGCTATGCTAGTAATAAGTGTGTGGAACCCTTCTCTCACACTGAACAGAGTGGCCCAGGTCCATATTGCAAAAGTTTGACGCCTTCAATTTTTCTGACTGTCCTTTCCAAATGACCTGTTGCAGTGACACTGGTAACTTCCAGCTGAAAGACCTGGAAACTGGATGAGCACAGG
Source organism: Eurystomus gularis (assembly GCA_013400335.1). NCBI lineage: Eukaryota > Metazoa > Chordata > Aves > Coraciiformes > Coraciidae > Eurystomus > Eurystomus gularis. Next base: position 31,864 of record VZZY01017311.1, read on the forward strand.
TTAGAGCGCCCAGTAACAGATTGTTTTAGCCATTAACACTGTAGACCATTTGGGAACATATTCAGTGTCTGAGAATATCTCTGGGCATGTATTATTTCACTCATAAGTGTAGCTTGTATTTCTTAAAATAGCTGTTTCACATACTCTTGCTGTTTCCAGGAATCTCTATTTTTCAGATTTCCCAGTGGGGATTTCCCCAGGAAATAACATCTAAGGGTTCCTTTTTTTTTCTACTGTAAATACTACTAGAGTTTACTGCTCACCTCAAATCTTAAATACACAGAGCTATTCGTAGTTGCTGTCAGAACTTCCTCATCCCTGTATTTGAGAAGATCCCAGGGATGGCTTTCAGGAGGCACAGTACACTGATGACCCTGTTGCCAGTTTTCCCCTGTGTCAGAAGCTGAGAATGTTTCTTTGCTCACTGTATTCCCACAGTGTACCCAGTCCTGTCCTGTTTTGATGCACTCTCCCTGCTAGCCAGGAGCCAAAACCAGCATCCAGCATGTGGTGGTGGAATCAACATGAGGGGACAACTTCCTTACCTCTCCAATGACTCTGTGTTTTCTTCTTTCCCCATTGGGCATCACATTTTGTTGGGACCTCCTTTCTCCGGCTGTGCAGCAGCTATCCTTCCCTGCTAATCTCTGCCTAGCCACTATTTTCTTGCTTCCGTCTATCTGTTGCAGATGTTCTTTGGTGCCCTTCCCACAACTGTATGATATCTGTTAACAAAGCCATTCTTTCCTTTGTTTCTTGATTTAAGAGGTCACCAACAACAATTTACATGCCTTGGGTCTTGTCCTTCTGGGGGCTGAATTTTAGCTGTGCAGCGATCAGGTGCTCAAACCCACGGCAACCTTCAAAGGACCTGACTCTTCCTTCTTAGGAATTAATCTGGGCACCAAAAGCCTTATGCTCTCCCAGGGCTATTTTGAATGACAGTATCTAAAGTTTCACCAAGCCTAAGCCCTGAAAAAGAAACAAGCATTTGAAATTTCAATATTCTTTCACATCTGTGTGAGTAGCAGTCCCTCTCTTTCTATTGCTGTCTGCATTTTTTAAATACTTTTCCAAACATAAATGGGCATCCTTGCTATGAATAAACCGTAAGTCCTACAAAAAAATTCCTCATCTCGATCAGTTCAGGTCTTAGTGCTGATCTGTGTGCTTTGCTGTTCAGCTTATCTATCTATTGATTAGTGATGCTACTGTAAGAGAGATCTGCCTACCTTCTGAGCTCTTCCAGTCACAGTCTGACAAACACTAAATATGTCTGAATTAATCATCTTGTACTATTAAAAAACAAAGATATCTATCCTTTTCCCTTGATTCCTTTTACCTCTTCCTGTGCTTCATGAAGACAATTTGCAGCCTTTCAGGAATATTTTCTCTTAAAATTTCCTCATGGGTATCTTCCTTTTTTTCCATGGAGTTTTAACCTCACTTAGGAAGGCATTTCATTTCCAGCACAGACCAGGTCTGGCCTACTAATACTTCTATAAAAACATTCTCCAGCATCAGACATGTATCTTCCAGGTTAAAATTAATCCCTTGGTCTTTAAGTTAAGGAATTGAGTCCGTTGTTAGGTCCTTAAATCAATTCTTCAGCAGTAACTTAATATTGAAATATTTCTACCTTAAGGTGGAAACCACAAGAAGTTAAATCTTTTTCCAGAGGTGCCCTAATATCGTTGTATTTCCCTTCCTAATTAGAAGGAAGTAGCTGCCTTTCCCCCTTCCCTCCCCTAGGCTGTATACCTCAGAATTAAGCTTCTTAAGATTAACCCTCTCTCTGGAGGCAGAGATACTTGCCATAGGGAGCAAAAGCTGTTGCAGTGGTCAGTTTGATCATCACCCTTATAAATAGCTGAGCTCATAGCAGTGACTTGCTTGCCAGGTGAACCACAAAATGCATCTGGATCAGCTTCTAGGAAATAACGGAGAGGTGTTGGTACTTGTGACCTGTGTTCAGTAGGAAGCTGAGTATCAGGATCTCTCTGGCTTTACTGTCCAAAATGCTTCTGGCACCTTGTGTAAGACCAGAAAGAGGCAGAGATGTAATCCCAGTAGTTGTGTGAGAAAATGGTATAAAGAGAAGGCATAAAAATTCCTTGGGAATGGAGGCTGCTTCTAGAGTAAAAGAAGCACTTACCAGACAGATGAGATTCGTTGGAACCATGAGATAATCATGCTGTTGGGATTTAACTAAAGAAGGTCACAGATCAGTGTTTCAACAGAAGCACACGTAGCATCCGGCAGAGGAGAAATCATGGAAACTCTGTGTCATTGGGTAAAGGGCAGGACAGAATATTGCAATATTCAAATAGGAAATGTGGAAGAACAGCTGAAGTCTGGAAAATGTGACAGAAAGACTAGAGGGGAAAATTTCAATGAGGATATCAGTTTAACAGACGTATGAGGAACTTGATGGAATTCATTATGATATGGGACACAAAGTATTCTTGAAATATGAAGAGACCTGTGCTGATGAAGAAACTCTGCTCTATGTTACAGAAAACTTTAATTGTGTAAGTGCTCACAAATGAACGTGGAATCTTCGTGGACTGAAATCCAGGTTTATGAAGGAAAAGTAAAGTATTAGTTTGGAATATTATATGATCATATTATGAGTGTGATTATACTAATATTACATTATTTTTTAGCATATTATTGTTATTGCATAATATTGCATTATAAAATCACAGAACAGTTGTAGGTGGCAAGCATCTCTAAATATTGTCTAGTCCAGTCCTCCTGCTCGAGGCAGGGTCAGCTTGCCCAGGAATTCAAGAAGCAACAATATTAGCATATAGTGATGGTTACCGTGGAAGAGCCATTTTGTAGTCATGAACATGATGGGTTTACAACAATTTCAGGATCAAAAGAAGCAAGAAAGCCCAAAGAAACAAGTAAAACTCCCTTACAGTTGTTAAATTTTACAAAGGGGAAGTATACAAAAGTGAGAATGTTTATTAAGAAGATGTTTACGAGGGCATTGGGTCACTGCACACAACTTTGGGACCAGTTAAGGGTACCATAGTGGAAGAACAAAGCAAATGCTTTCTGCTGATCAAAAAAGATTTGTGAAAGCACAGAAGGAAAGTAACATAGAGAAACGTCATTGAAAGGAATGCTATTAAAAACAAGAAGGCTTCTTTTGAACAGCTGAAGTCACGCCCAGATAGGGTGAATGGAAAGATCTGTAAGCTGTAGTTCAGCGCAAAAATATAGCAAGTCAGGCCAAGAAAATCCCTCCTAAAACCCCCCAAGATCCAAATTATCCAGGAAATTATTTAAGAAAAACTATTAATAAATCTTAAATCCAAATCTGGAGCAGGAAGCCTGTGAGAGGGTAGTTAGGGTAAGTCAATGATTGAAGTGTGAAAGATTCAGAGAAAGAGAAAACACACAGAAAAAAACAAATATATTTGGACTTTTTCGATCAGTTCACTGAGGAAGAGCCAGGATAGCCCTTCTTGCAGAGGATTTCTCAGTGGACATGTCTCAATTTTAAATAAAAATGTTTTGGAACAAATAAACAGAGTTAACATTGAGTCCCCATTACTTGATGTTTTTTATCCAAAGCGCACCAAAGGAGCTCCAGGTAAAAATTACTGAATTTCTCACTGTAATGTATAACTTTGCACTTACAGCTGTCTTAGAGTTGAAGGAATGGAAGGTAGTTAATTGTGAAAAATGGAACCACTAATTCAGAAACCTGGCATGTGTACTAGGCAAGTTACAAGCAACGCTATTAAGGAACCATTGAGAATTAGGGAATAGATGCATAAATGAGATGTAGTGAGGAAGAACATTTTTATAGTGAGGAAGAGCTTTTACAATGGGAAATTCTGTCACACAAATATACTGGGGTCCTCTGAATGAAAAATCATGAATAAAGGAGATCTGGATTCAGCATACCTGGTGATATTCAGAAGATACTAAAGAATCTCTAAAGGTACCATTCAAGCAATTGAGCAGTTATCAGATAGAAGGGAAGATACTTGTGTGAATAATCAGGAGAGAGAGGGTAGAAGCAAATGATCAATTTTTAAAGCAAAAAGAGCTTGCTACCAGTGTGTTTTGGATGTCTTTGCTGAGACTTTATTGTTCCACATAATTAAATAATCTAGAAAAGAAGGTAAAAAGTGAAGAGAGAAAATTTGAAGAAGATATGCAGAATAATTTGCTATTCTGCAGAACAGCAAAGATGAGAGTTGACTTTGAAGAACTGCAAAAGCAGCATGTGAGTATGAATAACAGAGCAATTAAATGACACATGAAATTTAGTAGAGACAGATGCAAAATTATTTACATCGGGAGTTTTCTTGTCCAGCGCTTTTACCTTTATAAATAAGATGGAGAGACTCTGAGCCGAGATGGTTCTCAAAAACAAGAGCACATTGCATGAAGACCTCAGCTTAATGTTCAGGAGCAGACAAAAACCCCATGTTACTACACCACTGTGTAAATCTATAAAGCACTGGTGTTTTCAACATTCTATGCAGCACTGAGCTGCCCTGCTCAGCAGATATTAAATCAGGTAAAAATTAGGGTTAAAAATGACCAAGATGTGAAACCCAGCTTCCATACATGGAGTGAGCGTGTAGACTGGGACTCTTAAGCCTGGCAGAGAGATGACATGGGGATGTGGCAAAGGTCTACAAAATCACGTGTGTTCTGGAAAGGGTGAATACACATTGACGACTCTCCCACTGAGTTTGAAAATAAAAGAAAAACTTTCATTTACAGTACTGCCAGAAAACTGCACGTTGTCTTCCAAAAGCACCACTGTACAGGATCAAAGGGGCCATGAAATGAAGATTCAGAAGAAATAAAAGAAATTGTGTCAGCTCAAAATAGTTGTACCGAGGGGAAGTACCATCTAAGTTTGCTTTGTTCCTGCACTTCTTTATCAGCCCCTGTTGGAGATAGGATGCTGACCTAGGTAGATCCTCCTTCTGAATCAATCAACCTTTTTTTCATATGTAGGAAGAAAAAAAATTTTCCTACTCTTTTTCGGTACAACAAGTAAGGACTACCAAAGAAATCTAGCAAGCCACAGGTTCATAAAAGATGAAAGGATGTGAATTTCGTGCAGGTGGTTCTAATGTAAGTATGTACATATATCTAATGTACAGGATCTAATTCTGCAGCAAATATTTTCCATTATACATACTTCTGCAAAGGAACTCTTCTGTGCAAGGTATTGTGATTGCCAAAGGTTGACATGGACAAACACATTGAAGGAAAACCCATCAAAGGTTATTAAATCTCCAGGTAGTTCCCCTGCAATAAATACTTAAGCAAGAATTGTTGACAGCTGGAAGACTATCCTGGGAAGGCATCACTACATACTTGACTTTTTATTGAACTGCTCCATAGGCATCCTTGATTAGTCCCTGTCACAGGCAAGGTGCCAGGGAAAGTGAACATTTTGACTGATTTTGCGTGGCCTTTCTTGGCATCTGATTTTCTCTTGCAATGCTATGAAGTACATCTGTGTAAATCTGTTAATTCTGTGATTCTGTAAGTTTGAGCTTCCAAAACCTGGTCTTCAGGATAAAGCAACTTTAAAAAAAAAAAAAAAAAAAAAAGCCAACTGACAGCAGTATGTTGGGTACATCAGCTCTTATGTTTTCATCTCTGACACCAGCAAGAGCTCTTTCTGAGGCACACACAAGCGACTGAGATGCAAGTGTAATTCTTATTGTATAGCTTATCATTCTGCATAATTTAAATAAGACTAACCTTGTGCACTACCAAGGCGGTCACTGCTTTTTGGCTATGCTTTCTCAGGTTGCTGGTAAAAATAAGCATGGCCTAATGGTCATCCAACAGTTTGTTGATAGATATTGACCAGTTCTTAATCACTAGTTCCATTGTTTTTCCTTCCATTGAATAGTTGCACAAAGAGAAGCAAAATATTTGTTTCTATGGCTATGGTCTGCAAACATTGTGTATTGTATCTCAAGAAACAGTAAAACATAATTGGGATGGTATCTTCATAGATGTGAATCCTAGCTGTGGCTTTCTTATGCTGAAGCTTTCATTTTAAAATATTTTGTAACTTTACTACAATTTGCTGTATCAAACAGAAAAGAGCCTCTATCACCCATTTGCAAACTCTTGACGTAGTAAAAATATGCTTTCAGCTTTTGGCTAATTTTAGCACTTTAGTTGTGCAATTCCAGTTCTAATATGTTTCAGCAGTACAAGTGATGGATCTGTGCACTAGAGAAATGAAAAATGAAAACCAGAAAACATCCCTAAGGTGGGAGCATGCAGTTTCCACAGCCAGTTTGCTTACACTAGCAGAGATTTTCAGGAGTGCCTGTCAAAGGGAAGTAGAATTTTCTAGGGATGTGTCTGCAAGATACATAATCCTGTTGACTGTACTGAAGTATTTTAGCTTTGCGGACCTGCAAGCAGAGGATATTAGACCTAGGAAGTTTGCTTGAAAACAGGGAACGGCGCTGCCATACTGGTACATAGAAACTACTCTATTACCTACAAAGGTTATAGTGACCATGCTGATTATTAAAAAGGAAGTAAGACATGATGCTATTGCTAAATTAGAACATTTGGGTTATTTGCTAGAACTGCCTTTGATTAGTAGTGAAAGGAAAGGTCTAAATTAGAACGCAATGATACCAATACAATGTAAGAGCTAATATAAATTGCTAGAAGTAATTTAGCTAGCTCATAGGAATTATACTTAGTATCCTACTGAATGCACTTAAAAGATGCCTAGGAAATTAAAGTGTAGTACAGAGCAAATGAAGTGCAAAAGACATATTAAAGGTGTTGTGCTTTGGAACTTTCCTCGGAGTGATGTTTTTCAGAGTCTGCGTCTTGTAGTTCTATCAAGTCATGTTAAGATCCAAAAGATAAAGAGCTGCCTTGATTTTAAAACATATTAACTTTACATAAGCCTATGACTTTCTGTAATAACTTTAGTGTCACAAAATAACCTGGCAAATTTTGAGCATCTCAAACAGATGTGATGGGCCTCAGTCCTACTCCAGTTCTGTGCATGAGTACTAGTGATTTTTAGCAACTAAGAAAAATTACATTTCTCAGCACTGAGAAATACAAAAGATCAGTTTGCTGCTCAGAGACATAATTTACACTGGTAAGAGCCTTCTTCACCCTGGCACAATGCCACATGCATACCACATGTGGGGGTCAGAGGTGCCAGCAGACTTGGGAGGGGACCTCTGGGTTTGCTGGATCTCTGTTCCATCTGCTTGGCAAATGATGTTCTCATTGTAGGGAAACTGGTCTAACACGACGTTCCTGTGGCAGCAACAGTTGTCTGATGCATGTGGGGGTTTTATTGTGGGAAAATGTGAGATTTGTGTGAAAAAGCTGAGATTTCATCTGAATTGAAAATCTGATGGCCTGCTGTTCATTTTGCCTCTCATCTATCAGCCAGGCAAAGCATTGTTAAAACCAGTCTAACATGTGGAAAGCAAAAGCGGGGAGAAATGTGCTAGGCAAACACAGCCTTAACCTGGGAATATGGTATCAGCCTTGTTGATAGCAGAGTACAGCATGACACCATGGTAAAAGTATGGTTACTGAGGATGTCACTAGCAAGAGGGACTGCACAGACCCTTCCCATGGGGACCACTTCATCTGCCTGGGGATATGGTTTTTATGGTCACACAATACAGATTCAAAACCTGATGGAGCCATGAGGGCATACATAGAATCATAGAATCATAGCATCATTAAGGTTGGAAAAGACGTCTAAGATCATCAAGTTCAACCAGCAACCCAACGCTACCGTGACCACTAGACCATGTCCTGAAGTGCCATGTCTACATGTTTTTTGAACACCTCAGGGATGGTGACTCCACCACTTTCCTGAGTAGCCTGTTCCAATGCTTAGTCACTCTTTCAGTAAAGAAATTTCTCCTAATATCCAATCTAAACCACCGTGGTGCAACTTGAGGCTATTTACCCTCCTCCATTTGATAGTTACTTGTGAGAAGACACCAGCACCCACCTCTCTGCAACCTTCTTTCAGGTAGTTGTAGAGAGCAATAAGGTCTCTACAGACCAGACATTTTGGCCAGCGTCCCCACTTTGGAATGGCTTCTGCTTTGCCATCAAGAAAGTGTGTTAGCTGAACTTATAAGATGCCTGGGTAGAGGGGAGGAGATGTCCTTCCATTCACCGAATTCACTAATTGTATAAATTGTACACCTAGTCCCCTCATGGCCTGGGAATTTGACAGATTTCTTGTCCTAAAAATTAGCTATACCTCAGCATCATTTGCCTGGTTCTGTGAAGAGTCAAGCAGAGCTAATTGTGGCATAGACAGTGAGTCCTGCTGCAGCTAACTAGGGCTAGAAAAAGTACATTTTCATTGTGTCATTCTTTTAAATAAGAAGTAAAAGAAGAGCTGATGCAGGAGATCCTGGGCAAGAGAAAGCTTTATTATGTATAAAAACTTCTCTGCTTTTCCCCCACTCTATTATGTGAAAAATGAGTCATGTTTTTGACAGTGGCAGATAAGAAAAGTTGTGGCTGAGGGACTGTGAGTACAAAGGGAGGCAGATGGACGGGTGTTGGAACATGCTGAACAAACAGCTTACTTCATTTTGTTTATTCTCTTCTAAAGTAGTCAGTTGCTGGGTATTGGAAATGTTATGTAAAACTAAACCCATTGTGCTAATTCTTCTCTAGTGGTATGCACCGGATTTCAAGAGAATTACAGCTTTGGTCTTGTAGCAAAAACAACAGAATGAAAGAAACATCTCTGCCAAACAAAACTGAATTAAATCATGTATTTCTCTTTATTTTCTTCCCACAGCAAAAGACCAGTTATCCTCTGCCCAGTTTGTTCTCATTGCACTGAGGACTCTGAGAGCAAAACATGAGGCAGTTTAACCAAGATGGAGTGAGTTACCTCCCAATTTTGCTATAAAACCCCATGCAAGCTTAACTGGCAGTCACTCGGTTGTGTAGTTAGCCTATGTCAGGCTGCTCAGACCTATCCAGGCTGGTCCCAAGCACAAGTTGTGCTGATGAACAAGGTCATCTGGCGACAACCAACCATGAAGATGGGTGCTCAGAGGTGCCTCTGAGCTTGCTTTTCAGCCCAGGGTGACAGCACACCCTGGGCTTCCCTTGTCTTCTGCAAAGAAACGCAGAGTTTATACTTAAACGTCTGAGGTAGAGGGCAAAGATTGCATTAAACAGCTCAGCATAGCAGGTTAGGACTCCACTTGGCACCAAATGATCCCTGTCCTGTAAGAGTGGAGGAACCTGCTGCTGGGGAAGTTGCCCCTCCTGCTCTTACCCTTGTCACCACTGCGCCCAGCCCTGCTGAGACAGTCCTGTTTTCAGTATATGCCAATAAAGAAGATTTCACTAAGTCATGTCACAAAAGCATGTAGTCTGTGACAAAGATGAGCTTTAATTCTCAGTTTTTATCTGGGGAACACAGGTCAAAAACTAATTGCAAAAGAAATACATAATCCAAGCCATTTTCAAGGCTGGAAATTTCATTTATAAATGGACATTTTCCTACAACATATTTATGACCCATTATAGGAGTTTACATATTTTCCTAAAATTCTGAGTAAAAAACTGCTACAAAAGGTCATGTTATTATCTTCCTCAGAATCATATATAAAGACTATATGATATTTTAAAATACAGTTTAAAAAGTATCAAACAGCACACAACACACTAAACAATTTCCCAAAGCCAATAGAATAGAAAATATTCTACAATACCCCACATACAGAAAGGGCAAGAAATAGCACTGGAAATGCATTGGATAAGAAAGCAAAAGGACTATAGAAAAAAAAAAAAGATAATTTCACAAAGATGCTGGAGACTGTGATAATGTTTTTCCTAAATATTAGTGATGACTACATTGCTATGAACGTGGATTTGGTGGTAGTTGGAGTCTATGCAGAAGGACAAAAAGGTGACAGGACTGCCAGCCCGGCTGAAGTGCATCTATACCAATGCATGCAGCATGGGCAATGAACAGGAGGAACTGGAGGCCATCATGCAGTGAGATAACTATGATGTGGTTGCCATCACGGAAACGTGGTGGGATGACTCATGGGATTGGAGCACTGCGATTGATGGCTACCAACTCTTCAGAAGGGACAGGTAAGGAAGGTGAAGCAGTGGGGTGGCCCTGTATGTCAGGGAGGGATATGACTGTCTTCTACCAAATGATAGTGATCACCAGGTTGAGTGTATATGGGTAAGAATCAAGGGGAAGGCCAACATAACAGACATTGTGGTGGGAGTTTGTTACAGGCCTCCCAATCAGGATGAAATAATCTACAAGCAGTTGGGAAAATTTTTGTGTTCACTCCTTCTTGTTCTTGTGAGGGGACTTCAACTTCCCAGATGTGTGCTGGGAATGTAATATAGCAAAGACGGAACATTCTCGAAGGTTGTTACCGTGTGGATGATAACTTTCTGATGCAGTTGGTGAAGGAGCCGACTAGAGAAGGTGCCCTCTTAGACCTGCTGTTTGTGAACCGAGAAGGACTTGTAGGAGATGTAACAGTTGATGGCCGTCTTGGGCTTAGCAATTATGAAATAACAGAGTTTTCTATTCTTGAAGAGGTAAGGAGAGGGGTTAGTAGAACAGCCACTTTGGACTTCTGTAGGGCAGATTTCAGCCTCTTCAAGTGACTGATTAGCAGGGTCCCTTGGGAGGCCATCCTGAAAGGCAAAGGAGTCCAGAAAGGCTGGACAAACTTCAAGAGGATAATCTTAAAAGCACGGGAAAAGGCCATCCCCACGTCCCAAAAGAGGTGCAGGCAGGGAAGAAGACCAGCCTGGGTGAACAGAGAGATTTGGCTGCAAGTTAGGAAAAAAAGAAGAGTCTATAGCCTTTGGAAGAGGGGGGAGGCCACTTGGGGGGACTACAAGGGTGCAGTGAGGATATGTAGGGAGAAAATCAGAAAGGCCAAAGCACAACTTGAGCTCAACCTGGATACTACTGTAAAGGACAACAAAAAATGCTTCTATAAATACATTAACAGGAAAAGGAGGATTAGGGAGAATTTTCATCCTCTACTGGATGCAAGGGGAAACACAGTGACTGAGGACAATGACAAGGCTCAGGTACTCAATGCCTTCTTTGCCTCAGTCTTTAATAGCAGGATTAGCGGATTGATTGGTAGCCAACCCTTTGAGCTGGAAGGCAGGGATGGAGAGCAGGAGGTGGCCTCCATAATCCAAGAGGATATGGTTAGTGATCTGCTGCACCACCTGACGTACACAAATCTATGGGGCCAGATGAGTTACATCCAAGAGTGCTGAAGGAGTTGGCTGATGAACTTACTAAGCCACTCCTCATGATCTACCAGAAGTCCTGGCTAACTGGGGAGGTCCCAATGGACTGGAGATTAGCCACTGTGACGCCCATTTACAAGAAGGGCAGGAGAGAGGATCTGGGGAACTACAGACCCATCAGTCTGACCTCAGTGCCAGGGAAGGTCATGGAGCAGATCATCTTCAGAGCCATAATGCAACATTTACAGGGAAACCAGGCCATCAGGCCCAGTCAGCATGGGTTCATGAAGGGTTAAGCAGGTCCTGCATAACTAACCTAATCTTCTTCTATGATAAGGTGACCCGCATGGT
>VZZY01017317.1:0-22160 GCA_013400335.1 Eurystomus gularis
TTGATGATTTTAAAAGTCTTTTCTAAACATGGTGATTCTCTGATTCTGTGATATTTATACAAGTATTTGTATAGATGCCTCATAAGAAAAATGAAAATGTATTTCCTACAGGCATGCTTAAGAGAGGTAAATTGTCAGAAAAACCACCAAATATATTGACTGCTGACTAACATAAATTAGCTTTCCCAATGCAGTATAAAAATCCTTTCCACTTCCAAATCTATATAAAGGTTAAGCAGTTCTGAAGGACACCATTAATGACATGACTTCCTCAGTTTTTTTTAAGGTACAAATTTCCCTTCCCATACCATATACATTCCAAAAGGACTCTCAGCAATAGAGTTAATGTTCTCCAGTGGGAAAAAAACCCAACAAAGTAGCCACTTAGTACATCTTCCACTTTCCACAAAGTGCAGTGCTCCAGTGCCTAGATGAGGAAATAAGAAAAGGAAGGGCAGTCTTCTAGTGAAAAACCCTGAATACATTATCCCAAAGAGTATAATCTCCTCGCATGAAACTCACATGCACTTTCTATTATTTTGACTGTGTGGCAGTTACATTTATTTTGAAATTTAAAGCACTTATTGTGGCACTTTTACATTCCATGCTTTTAAATTTTTTCTTGTCAGAACTGGAACTATAGATTTAATTTTTTCATAGAAAAGAAGTAAAATGAATCATAACCTGACCCAGAAGCTTCCTGAGGTTACAGAAGGTGGAGCGGGAGGACTAATGTGATGAAAATTTAAGACTGAATAGATAAATTGCAAACACTCACAATACCTTCCAATACACATTTTCCATTCTTGCAAAGTAAGCTGTTAATAGGAGAAATAGCTCTTCTTTATCAAATTTTTACTGTAGTACTTAAAATGTACAGGACAACTAAAGCCAGAAAACTGTAAAACTGTGAAAATCAGAACCGGATGCTCACTGATAAATAGCTAAAAGATTAGAAATTTCAAAAGAAAACATGAGAGAAGTAGAAAAGAACAAGAATGACTTTAAATGGCCGATCTTTTCATACGCTTTTCTGTGACACTTTATCTTTTCTTCTGATACTGCTTAAGTAGTGTTACTATATTACTGCAGTGAGAAATAAAATTTAAAATCTACCACTTTTAAAGGCGAGTATGGTATATCTCCTTCATTGTACAAGAACAAGAAGAAATTTGTCTTTCAACACTCAAGTGATGATGTAGCATTCAGACATAATGCAGTAGAGAATATTACTTTTGTTACCCATATGGATGTGTTACATAGCTGCTGCTCCATGCCAAGTGATACAAATCTGCTGTTTCCACAAAACAGGAGCTGGCCAGAAAGCCCAAGAGCTGTAATAAGATGACCATGTGCTTTCTGGAGTCAGAAACTTCCTGCCCGTAAAAATCTCAGCCCTGAAAACAGCCCATCAGCAGCTATGGTAGTGTCAACCTGGGTTTCAGAAGACAGTTATTACCAGGGAAATTTTAGCAGTAGGATTCCTGCTTTGATTTCTGGTCACAGCAGAGAAGCTTGAGGCAAACCATAGTGGACTTTCAACTCAATGCAAGTCCTTTTACATGTAAAATTTAATCACTACCATCAAGATTTCAGAGGGGAGGAGGGGGGAGGGAATGTACCTCCAACAAGACCCTGCATCTTATTTATAGTGTAGTGTGGAGATGCTGTGTCTTTACTGTGAGACTCAGAGACTCACTGGAAGTGTAAATCTGATAGGTCTTCACAGGAAAATCCCCAACTGTAACTTTAAAAAGTTCTTCCTTTTTAGTTTGTAGAAAATAGAGGCAAAGAAAGAAAATGGGCATGCATACACTAGCAAAAATAATGAAATTAGATTTAATGTGAGGTGTAGTCTACTAGGATTATATGAAGTAGGAAACTTTGTATGGTGAAAAGCCTTCCATTTTGGCCCTGTAGGTCTGAACTGTCCTTCAGTTGTTTGTTGAAAATAAATATGATAGACAATTTATGTGAAAAGTTTCCTATCATAAATAATATTGTTGGTTAAACTAAGTTAAACCACATAAGACTGAAGAAAAAATATTTTAGAGACAAAATGAGGAAATATTTTTTAAAATGCTGTTTCCTTCCAGAGTTTTTCAAAAGAGATTTGTTTTACTCAGGAAATACCTTTTAAAACCAAAACATTTTGAAATTAAAATAGTCAACATTGAAAAAATGTCTATTGACATTAAAACTCAAAAGCTAAAAAAAAATATTTTCATTTCATAAAGTATGAAATTTCATCTTTTTTTTGAAATTGTGCTTTATTACTAAAAAAAAAAAGGAAAGAATTCTTCACTTTTAGAATTATCAGCTTTTTATATCAAACCCAGGTTGAAACCAAGAACACTTGTAAACAAGGTTTTACAAGGGGAATTTTTAAACAGAAAAGAGAGAGAAAAAAAATCCCATATACAATAAAGCATTATAGGGTAGAGTGTCCTGTAAAAACAGTATGACACAGTGTTATATAACAATTGTTTTCCATTCTCTTTTAATAGCAGAAACTCTGCAAACCTTTATAAACAAAAAACATCAGAAAAAACAATGAAATAAAATTAAATACACCAGTAACTGTGTATACTGGAGTCACTGCTATCATAAATTGGAGTTACCAGTTGTGGGAGGTAAAAGCAAAAGAGGAAGAGAGAAGATTACAAGATGTCATCCAACAAAGGAAAGGGAGGAAAAAAAGCAGTTTTCAATATAGAACACAAACTGAAAGTCTGCCTAGATGGTTTAACATGCTATATTAGCAGAGAAGTAAAATCTATGCCCCCTGATAGGCAATGACCTTACAAGTTGGAGACTCCAGAAATTCAGCAGCTATATTCACAAAAGCCTTAGCAGAAGAGTTACACAAAGGAGGCGACAGCATTCCCGGAACCCATCGGGAAGAGCAAGGACTCAGAGGGAAAGATTTTGAAGCCAGCCTGTACTGAAGTTCATGTGATTGAATACTATAACACCATCATTCTAAATATTTCTCTCCATAAAATGACAGTTTAATTTTATAAAGTCAGCATAATTTTCACCCACCAAATGCTGAGTTGTGACATGAAACACTTATTTGCATGAATTTCCATCATGCTGTCAACACTAAGTTTCTTGGCAAACCTGTATGCTTGCACCTGTTCTAGCTATCAAGGCTAGTAAACCAACCTTCATAGGGCCCATGAGCTTGGCTTTGCTTTCCTCAACCACTTTTTTCATTTGTGTTCCCCTCTCATCTTTCCCCTTACATACAGTAACAGAAATTCCTTACTTTGAGCCAAAGGCCACTAGGTCATTTAAGATTTCTGTCCTACAAAATCAGTGCCACCCAAAACCTGGTGCTTCTGATTTTAGAAAGGGAAACAATAAAGATAATTGGTTTAAACAGATTACACTTCATTCCACACACACAAAATAAAATAGTGTAAAATCCTTAAAAAAAGTTGATCATCATTGTATTTGGCCTTGGGTTGGTTTTTTTTTAAGGAAATATTTTACCCTTATGCTTTATTTTTTTCCATTGTCTGAATTGGGACTATCATTTTATATTTAGTTCTTTATCCACTAGGGTAATAAATGATTACATTAATTAAAAAAATATAAAGAGCTGAAAAATGTCAGTTTTGTGATGCAAGGAAAATCAGTCATAGAATCATAAATGGTTTAAAGAACCTTAAAGATCATATAGTCCCAAGCCCCTAGCATGGGCAGGGGCACCTTCCTCTAGATCAGGTTGGTCAAAGTGCCATCTGACCTGGCCTTGAACCCTGCCAGGGAGAGGGCATCCACAACTTCTCTGGACAACCATTTCTGTGTCTCACCACCCTCAGAGTAAAAAATTTCTTCCTAATACCTAATATAAATCTACTCTCTCTCAGTTTGAAATCACTGCCCTTCATCCTATCACTACATTCCCTGATGAAGAGTTCCTCCCCATCTTTCCTGTAGGCCCCCTTTAAGTACTGAAAGGCTGCAGTAAGATCTCCCCAGAGCCTTGTCTTCTCCAGGCTGAACAACCCCAACTTTCTTAGCCTGTCCTCATATGGGAGGTGCTGCTGCCCCTTGATCATCTTTGTGGCCCTCTTCTAGACATTCTACATTCAATATAGCCTTAGTGGAGATTAGAATCTTGCTCTATATTATTATTCTATATTTTAATTTTATTCTATAGTCATTCACAAAACTATTGAAGCCTAATACCCCCACAATCCCACAGCTACTATCCAACAGCTTTGGAGAATAATGAATAAAGTGCCAAATTCATATACCAAAACCATTTAGTTCAAGTGTTTGTGGAGTTGTACAAAATTACTTTGGATTTTTACAATATTAAATGAATTCTGAATTTCGTCCCAAATGTTTATTTACCAGCTATCAATTTTATAATGAACTGGATTATTGCAAAGAAAACTATTAATAGTTTTGAAAGAAAAAAGGGAAGCAAAGAGATTTTGTATTTAAACTATCAACTCAAATGGCTGAAAAGATTCTAAAGTCCATTATGCCTATTCATATAATTCTGTAATTGTTCTTTACAATATGGTGATGCAGCCAAGTTTTAAATATTGTCTGAGTTAGCAGATTTCCACTTCCCTCAAGAGACAATCCACAGGCTCACAGATCCCATTATATGCCTGTATTTTCCTTTTTATTTAATTAACCCTTATCTGTTTGCTGATATATCTCTTTAAGATAAAGAGCTGGTTGCCTATTCAGCCTTAAAGATTTTACATCGAACGGGATAAAAGAGACTGCTGCAGAATACAGTACATACACATAGTATAGGGATGATTTTGATGCTAAACTGTATTTTTTGTTCCTGACAAACTTACATGACCAAATAAGAACTGTGGTGTGTTTTTTTCATAGTTTATTATTTATTAATTTTTTTGAAATGAAAAATAAATAAATCACAAAAGTAGTCAAATCCCTGTAAGTAGGTTCAGCATTTCAGGGTTGCATAAATTACAGATTCCTTCGTAGGATCTGCTCTTGGCCTCATTCAGGTTCCATGAAGTGAAGCTTGGAAGTGTATTTGCACATCATTTTTTTTCAACAGAGAAAAACAGGCTTCTTGAGCACTGTCTAGGATGAAAAGCATGATCACTTACCCTGCACTTGCTTACACTCCACTCATTCTGTTTATGACAATAGAGCAGAATTACCCTGTTGAATAGAAACTGCTTAAATAAGTTCTTCCCCACTGCTTCAGTCTCTCTTATCCAATAATGCCTAAGGTTAAATGTGATTTGACATTACTGTATTGAGACTAATAATTTTTTGCTTTCTACGTAAACATGCATGAGACTTATAGTACCTATTCATACCTTCAAGTACTCATACATAAACATTTTACCAATTTAATATAATATAATTATTGCTCTGTAATGCTGTTGGTACTCTGAATCCTTTAAGTAAGTCAGAAAAGTATTAAGAAGTAAATTTTTCACAATGTGTCATTCATGCTTTATTTCATTCTGAGAGCATCCCTTGGTATCTGTATGCCTACTGGGGTTCAGAAATCTTCTGTAAGATCATTTTATTACAAAAAAGACCCACTTGGCTATAAACAGCCTGACAACAGGTTGACAGCAGACTTTCATCAGTCAGAATTATCTTTACCTCTCTCCAACTTTTTCAGAAGTGAAAATTTGACTATTTAATGGGTTGTGTGAGAACAATTACTATTATGAGACTCTGTATGAGATAGCCAGCTCTTTCCCTTAGGAGAAGGGGTACCTGCGATTACCATATGTCACTCTAGAGAGCTGGTCTGAAAGGGTTGACCTTGTGCCTTTTTCTGATTCCATGAGCACAAGCCTGACAGGACACTTACCCATCACCATTAATAATCAGAGAAAGCCGAGCTCCCGGAGCACTGGCTTGGATGAAGAACAAGATTAAAGATGGTTACAGAGTTCCACATGAGTTATTAGCTGTTAGCCTGATGTAAACATGACTAACGGATAATGGAATTAGTTTGGCCGAGCAGAAATCACCCGCAGGAGCCTAATGCTTCTCTTCCATTGTGAAATATTTCATAGAGGAGGGAGAAGGGTAGGGAAAGTCTTGTATGTCACTTTGAGAGCCTGAGTGGGTTATGACATTGCTTGAAACAGAATCCTCTCAAGGAGGCAGATGTGCTTTTTGTCTACACAGGCACTCTGATGCTGAGAGGAAAATAAAATTAATGTGCAGAATGGGACAAACCAATAGAAAATGTTTCTGATCTCAAATCACTTTCTTATACGCCTTACATCTTCAGCAAATATATTTCGGTCAACTACTGAGTATTTTTGTCATATGGAATTTTTTTCTCTGAATTTGTGCATTTATTTTGCTACTAAATTTTTAGCCAGTTAAAAGTATTTTGTTTTGCTTCTTTTTTTTTTTTTCTTTTTTTTTTTGTTTAACACCGTTTAAGTCAATAAACAGCAACTCTCCTGATACTTCATTGTTTAGCAGGCACGAAGCAAACTGAAATTGGGATCTAGCAAACTTGCCTGCAGGAGTCAACAAGCAATTTTCTTCTGAGCAATCAGTGATCAGACTTTAAAAATACAGGATTCTGGATTTCAAGTGTACAGATAGACATCTAGACGAGTATCAAGGACAAGCAAGGTATTGTTACATATTTTTATCGATGTAACTGACACTAAAATCTGTTTAGGCTTATTAAAGAGGCTAGAAACACACAGTGAAAAAGTATAGCATTCACACAGCCTGCAACAACACACAAAAAAAGCAGGCGAAAAAAGAAAGAAAGAAGAATCATAGGCTAAACTGTAACCACACCTTCCACCCCGTTTTTTGAGGAGGGTGGGCAATCATCAGAAGAAAGAAGCACAGGCAGAACTGGATGCCTGTGAAAAATCTTAATTTCTTTTGCATCCACATAAGTCATGAAGTCAAGGGCACATCAGTTGTTTATAATCCATCTCTCTAGTTAATTAACTCCTTTTTGTTTTTCTGAAGTTGATCAGGAAAAAAAGAGGGGAAACATTTGTGAAAATTATCCTGAAAAAAAAGGCCAAAAAATAATTTACCACTTTTATTTCCACTTTTGTTGAATGAATTTTGGAGCAACAATATGAATGACAAAATAAACCTACATGATCACAAGATCTGGACACATTTCAACATNTCTCTTATTCTTATACTAGCAATACTGAAAAACATCATACAAACTCAGTGGCACAAATTTCAGTAATTTTTAATCAAAGATTTGGGACAAATTTTCTTGAAGGATGTAGTGTAATTGAAATTCTGTGAATGCTTCTTATAAAACTGATAAATTTCATACGGCTCCTTTTCCTGCATGCGGTCACTGTAGATAACACGTTCTAGGACATCCAGAACTACTTCTATTCAGAAAAGCAACAAAGCACAGTGGGATGTGAGTACGCAGTGCTCTGGGTAAACAGTATGACATTGCTGTGGTCACTATGGATTATTTTTCCTGGTGGTGCTTTTGGTTCTGCTCATTTCTCTGTTAATTTCTCTAAGCATGTGTTTACTCATTCCACAAACGCATGTCTCAGCTCAGAAGCTGAAACACTGGAAACAGTCTTTTCCAAGCAGTAGAGTCAACCAGGGGAAAGACAAGTAAAAATGGAGAGAAAAAAAGGTAAAAATATTATTCATTTTAAAAATCTGTAAATCAAGAGGCAACTGAAACTTCATTTTAAGTCTTCTTTAAGTCTTCTGCATCCACTACAAATAATAATACATTAAAGAAGAATTTTTCTGCTATCTCTTCAGTTGAGGAAGCAAAAATAGATAATGCTCCATTCAGTTCTGCATTGGAATAAGATGTACGTAGAATTTTTTCATGTTCTACATACAGAGGTAGTTAAACTTTCTTTTCTGTATGATACAATGTCCTTCCATGGTCCTCCTCAATATGCTGTTCATTAGAAGCAGGTTCATGATATTAGCCATAAAAGTTTTTGGGACAGCTTCCACTATAAAGGAAACAGACTTCATGTCCCCTGCAGCTAACACATTTAGTATGGACCTTCTGAAAATACTGGCATGAGTGAAATTCTACTGTAAGCTTTACAGCTACAAAGTTAATAGACACCTTACTACTGTTTTCCTGAACTTTATTCCTAAACTTTTCAGGAAAAAAAGAAAAACAACGTCACACAGCATGGGAACTGTAATGTGGGCAAACCAAGAAAAATATACATTATCACAAAATAAAAACGGATTTTCATTTTTTTCTGTCCTGTTTGGGAAGAGAAAAAACAAATAACCCCACACAAAAAAAAAAAGAGTATTTTTGTGGAACTATTAACTAGTATAAAGAAAACACAAATGAAAGAAGTTTGTAGTATAGCAGCATGGTTATTTACAGCACAGTTTGATGGTGATGAACATGCAGCACATCAATCTTTTTAAAGTTTAAAATATATTTACTACGTAAAAAGTTGCTTTTGTAATCTTCCAAAGACCAAAAACTAGATAGTGACACAAATAATACTAAGCAGTGTGTATAGTAGGACTGTTCATTTATATGCCCATATATATCATATTAATAAATGCTTCAGTGTAGCACATGACTTTCTAAGCATTAATGAATAAAACATCTTGACAGATCCTCACAGAATATGAATAGCAATAACTATATTTCACAAAGCAAGAACTGAAGGTAGAGAGAAGTAATCTGAAAAAATCCTTTGGGGCAAGCAGCAGAGTATACCAGAGCTACAATCCAACCCTGCATCTTCAATATTGACTTGGTCCTTCATGGCTATAAGTGATAGAGTTGGAAAAAACAAAGGTTTTTGGTGAAGGATTGGGGGGGGAGGAATTAAAAAAAATAGAAGCTATATTTAATTTCAATTTTGCTGGCTGACTGTAATCTATAGAAAATGCACAGCACTTTATTTGTTGAGTTATAATTTGTGGCTACTCTAAATTGTGTATTGTGTTTAAAGGGAAGTTATTCTGTGTAGAAGAGAGTAAGAAACTTGATTATTCAGATGCACTATGTCATGAATACTAGAGCTCTTCCCCCTACAGAGAGAGGATGACTGTTCTCTATAGAACCTCTGTTTGTAACAATTACATTTTAATAGCATTGTGTGTAATTTGCTGCTTTTGTTTAATATGTTTAACATGTGCTACTCTTGTATCCTACAGAAACACGCAATTATTTTCAAGATTAATTGGTTATATTTTTTTAAATATTATTTCTTCATTATAGTACAGCCTTATCTTGAATTTGATTTCTAAATATTGATCAAAAAAAGGTTTTCTTATTCAAATCACAAGCTATCTACACATTTAAGATGCTTAAACTGCATATTTTGGTCCCATCCTTGACACCCACCCTTTAGATATTTATAAGCATTGATATGATCCCGTCTCAGTCTTCTCTACTAGAGGCTGACCAGACTCAGGGCTCTCAGCTTTTCCTCCTAAGAGAGGTTCCAGTCCCCTCATCATCTTTGCACCCTTCTGATGGACTCTCTTCAGTAGTTCCTTGTCTCTCAAACTGAGGACCCCAGAACTGGACACAGTACACCAGATGTGGCCTCACTAGGGCAGAGTAGACGGGTAGAAGAATCTCCCTCAACCTGCTGGTCACACTCTTCTTAATGCACCCCAGGATACCATTGGCCTTCTTGGTTACAAGAGCACACAGTGGGCTCATGGTTAACCTGTCATCCACCAGGACCCCCCTGGCCCTCCTCCACTGAGCTTCTTTCCAGCAGGTTAGCCCCTAACTCTACTGCTGCATGGGGTTATTCCTCCCCAGGTGCAGGATCCTGCACTTGCAATGTTGAACTTCATTACATTTCTCTCTGTCCAACTCTCCACCCTGTCCAGGTCGCACTGAATGGCAGCACAGCCTGCTGGTGTGTTAGCCACACCTCTCATTTTTGCATCATCAGCAAACTTGCTGAAGGCATACTCCATCCCTTCATCCAAGTCATTGGTGAAGATGTTGAACAAGATTGGACCCACTACTGACCCCTGGAGAGCACCACTAGCTACAGGTCTCCAACTAGACTCTGCACCGCTGGTCACAACCAGCTACTCCAGTCTTCAAAAAGGGCAAGAAGGAGGACCTAGGAAACTACAGGCCACTCAGCCTCACCTCCATCCCTGGGAGGCTGATAGAACAGTTCATGCTGGATGTTATCTCTAAACATGTGGAGGAAAATAAGGTTATCAGGAGTGTTCAACATGGATTTTGATGCTGTCTCCCATAACTGGTGAACAATTGTTTTCAGTTGTGCATCATTTGTCTTTCTTGGGTTTTATTTTTCTCTCTTTGTTATTTTCCTTTTCATTACAATTATTATTTTTATTATTATTTTAATTTTATTTTGTTTCAATTATTAAACTGTTCTAATCTCAACTCATGAGTTTTCTCACCTTTACCCTTCCAATTCTCTTTCCCCCATCCTGCTGCGGGGGAGTGAGTGAGCAGCTGTGTGGTGCTTAGTTGCCAGCTGGAGTTAAACCACAACAGAAAGCAAGAGTAATTTTTTCAGTGGTAGAAGGCAGTGATTAAAATCCTACATTTTGAGCGTTACTTTTCTTATCTGCTTTCCATCAGCCTTTCAAAGGACTCAGGTTGATACAAAGTTTTCTTAACTAGCCGGGTGTGCCCAGCACATATGCTAAATTAAGTCATATTATCAGAAAATGCAACTAGCTAGCTTTTTTGTTTTTTAATTAGGAGTCAGCTAGCTACACGCTTTCCATTACCAGCAGAAGACACAGACAAACAAATGGGTTCTATCTTTCCTCATATTGCTTATGCTGTCCCAGAATGTGATTGTTTCGGTTTTATTGGCAATCTGTCATTTTGTTAATTCAGTATATGACATTACAGGAAGCAGCTGAAAACCCTTGCAGGTTGCTGGATTTCTTTTTTACACTCTGTGATTCTCTGGTTTTGAATGGGATAAAGCAAAATACTTTGTCTTTCATGTGATCTCATTTTAGAGTGATTCTTCTATGAATGAGAGTGAAAAGGTTTCTAGCAAGTTGGCAAGAAACGTTTGGTTTTTAACAAATTTAAGATGGTCACTGTTCCTTTGTAAGGAAGGAGTGTTACAGCTGCTGAGTAAGAGGTATTATTTGGTTTACTATCCAGAGTTTAGGCTCTGTAATCTACAGCTTGCACTGTTGGCTTATGTAACAAGTTTTCACAGCTCGTTCTATTTGCTTGTGCACCTGAGGTTCATATAAATAGGTCAAACTATCTTTTTTTTTTTTTTGTAATTCAAATAACCTTCATGCACTCTTATGAAAGTATGTTTTTCTGTGCTGATACAGACTGCTGTTTTTGTTTGAAATCCTAGTTTGTAGTAACAGTGACATATGGGGTTAACTTTGAAAGGTTCTATATAAAGTCCTAGGCTCTAATGACTTAAATATAACCTGCAGTCTTTCTTGCTCAGTTGCTGCTGGACTGCACTGTACTTACTGGTCTGTAATCCAGCTCCTATCTTTGCTCCATGAGCATCTAAAATGTTTTAGAGTGTAGTCTCTACAATTTGTGCCAAATCTTTCACTCTGAAAGATCTTTTCACCAAGCTACTAGTGGAAAGATCAGTAATAGTTTCAGCAATCCTTAATAACCTTTTATAAAATAAATAAATAAATACATACATACATTCCCATGGATCATGGATCATGGCTGAAATCCTACTTGGAAGAATCAGCACACAACCTGAATGTTTGCTTTCTGTAAAAATATTTCAGGACTTGGCCCCTCTAATAGAAACTCCTTCAGTTTCTTAAAATCCTTACATTTTATGTCCCATGTATCTTCCAATATAAAAAAAAAAGTTTTTTTCCCTGTATTTACCAATCCATTGAAGTATTTTATCCATATACTGTTAAAGCAGGTATGCCAGAGATGGCTTTAAATACCTTGATATACATTTGTACATTTGTTCTTTCTACTCTTTCCTTTTTTCCTCTACTTTCCCCACTTATTTCTCTATTTATTATTTTCCCTATTTTCCCTGTTTGTGTTTCATACAGCCTAAAGTTTTACCTTCTCCCAGTGTTCAGAACCTTTGGTCATATCCTCCATTTGTTTTCTTTCCCTCACATTAAATGTCCAATATGTTCTCTATTATATCAAATACGTATATTTTTCCAGAAGATATCCTGGATGTCAAAGGCAACCCAAAAAGTAATCTGATGTTTTTAAATAAAAGCATTGAAAAAGCATGTCTCCTAGAATTTCTTTTTTTCTTAGTAGAAAAAATATCTTCTTTTTTCACATTTCTTTAATTATCTGGCTCTCTCTATATGGAAAGAATTCCATCATAGTTTTGTTTTGGAGGTACAGGTGATTTGGTGGCTGCCTTGGTTGTTGTTTTTTTTCTTTTTTTTTAGAACAGGTTAAAAGCATACATTTATGTAATCTGCTCATTATTAAAAAAACTTAATTATGGAATTTCACTTTTCCCCATTGAGAGGGGAATGCCCTAGTTACATGAATCGTGAGTAGAGTTGGAGTCTTGCTCTGACTCTGAGTTCTGAAGTACTTCACATCTCCTAACATGTAATAAAAACAGTCTCTTGACAATTCCAGGTCCTTTACCAAGACATAATCACAAGCTGTCACTCTTTCTTCAGTTTATTAACTTACATGTATAGTTCAGATACCTGGAAATTATGAGTAAAATGGCCACTATATATGATGAATTTTACTTTCTTACTCCTTTGTCACATACTTACTAATTATTTCACAATTTCTGATGTAAAAGTGCCTAATCTGAAATTAAGAAGTGTTTTCCCTATGCGTGTAATCTATTCCTTTTTAGCTGTTGTATTGATCAGTTGTGGCTCTGCATAATTTTTCTCTTGTCAAAGTATTCCCATTTTCCAGGCTCTAAACACCACTATCCCTTGCAAAGCAGTAGTTTATCACAGTGCTTTCATCTTTTTCCAGGCAGGCTTGTATTCACCCATGCCTGTAGATCAAATGCTAGGGGTTTATGGTTTCCAATTCTGAATTGTGTGCGCACTTTTGCCTCAAGTATTTTGACTGGGGTTGTTGGTAGTGTTTTGAATTCTATTTGCTGGTTTCCTAGCAAGCATTTTCACTTTTTGAGAAAAATACAACAAATCTCGTGGCCAGGTGCATATAATGTAATTATGTGCAAAATAGCCTCCAGGAGCAAGCAAAGAACAAGTGATGGGAATGTTTTTGAAATCCAAGCAGAGCCTTCTGGCACATATATTTAATCAGCCTAGATAGTGTCTCAAAGTGTCTTGCTTATTCTTTCGCATCTCTTTCATACACTTATGGATTCATTTAAATTGGCATTAATCCATTCCAATCCCTTGGGCCTTGAAGTCATATATCTGAGAACAGAACTAAACATGGCATTTTTCAAGTTCTCCAGTAGATCTGGTCACATCAGACTGACACAAGGACACTTAAAAGCAACTTCAGGTAAGAGTGATTTTGTCTCTCAGAAAAGCTCAAGCCATTAATGTTTCTAGCTATCTTTAGAGTATTGAGATGCAGCAATGACATAAATTCAAAGAACTGATCATAAGTAGGAACTACTTTTCATTCTGTGTTAAAGCTACCAGTCCAAAGTCAGCTGCGGATGGAGCAGAACACAGATTTCCTTCCACATGTTCCCTTTTTATCTCATTTCTCTGTGGTAAGAATTGACTTTGTGATTTTTGAGAAGTCAGTATAATAATGCAGCATCTCTCTCAAACTCTATTCTTTCAGTTTTGCACACAATACCATACGTACTGAAAAGTGTCCTAGTTTCGTATCACTCCATGAAGTTACAGATCATAAATCAGATGATTTATGACTAGCTAGACTATGTCTGAAATGTTAGTGAATGCACATTGATAGGAAGGTGGCATTAAAAAAAAAGTAGATCTGGATTTAACTACACATGGATGAAATAAGAAGGTTCAAATTCCAACTCCATATGATTTCTTTGAGATACACTGCTGAACTCTACAGTCATGAGTTGTATTATTCCTTCAGCCATGTTTTTCATGTCGTCTGATGTTTTCCCCATCATCCATGTTAGATTCAAGTGCAAAATTCCTCATATACAGACCTTCATATGTGGGAAGACACACAGCCTGTCATGCTAAAATTCAAGGAAATATTTCTTAACCTTTTACTTGACCAGAAGATCAGTTACATAAGACCAAAAATCAGATTGCCCCATCCCTCACATGCTGGATCACCTCAAGGGAGGTGATTCTCCCCCTTTACTCTGCTCTTGTGAAACCCCACCTTGAATACTGTGTCCAGTTCTGGTGTCCCCACCATAAAAGGGACACAGATCTCTTGAAATGAGTCCAGAGGAGGGCCACAAAGATGATCCAGGGGCTGGAGCGTCTCTGCTATGAGGGTAGGCTGAAGGCACTGGGATTGTTCAGCCTGGAGAAGAGAAGACTCTAGGGACGACCTTATAACTGCCTTCCAATACCTGAAGGGAACCTACAGAAAGGCTGGAGAGGGACTTTTCACAAGGGTGTCCAGTGACAGGACAAGGGGAAATGGTTGTAAACTGAAGAAGAGTAGGTTTAGACTAGATCTTGGGAAGATTTTCTTCAGTACGAGGCTGGCGAGACTCTGGAATAGATTGCCCGGAGAGGCTGTGGATGTCCCCTCCCTGGAGGTGTTCAAGGCCAAGTTGAATGAGGCCTTGAGCAACCTAGTCTAGTTGAGAGGTTTACCTGCCCACGGCAGGGAGGTTGGAGTAGGTTATCTCTAGGGTCCCTTCCAATCTAAGCCATTCTATGATGTATCTGCTTATATGACTGGATGGATGCACAGAAATTGCCCAATATGACATGATGTAATTATATCTATGTGATGCCATTGCACTACTGAATGTGAAACTGTCATGTGGCAGGCATGCTGCTAGTCATATGAGGGGCAAGAAGCAAAAGAAGGCATAAGAGGACATAGGAGAAAAGGCCATTAAGTTTCAGACCATCATGACAATGAAATAACATTGTTTACATCATAGGGGCCCCTAGAGTAAAGAGGGTCACAGACACTACCTGTTGGACATGTCTGTCCATATAGGGAGTATTATTGCTTTGCTTTATAGCCTTAATAAATAGATGGGTCTTCCCATTATATCTGATAATGTAGAGAAAAGCTGGCAAGAAGGAGAGGTAAGCATAGAGTGTAAACACCTGTAGAATCAATTGGTTTTAAAGAAATAAAACTTATGTTTTAACTTACATTTCATACAGTGTGTATGTGGTAAGGGTATTAAAATATAAATGTGAATGAGAGTGCCACATCAGAAGCAGCTATTAAGTGGCCCATATGTTTTTCCAGAGATTCTAGTTAAATTTTTAAGGTTAAATGATTGAGGCTGTAGGCTACAAATTCTAAACTGTGTCCAGCATTACACAAAAAGATAACTGTTTGCCAATAACTGCTGTACATCAACAGCTCAATTTTCACTGTTACCTCTCATGCTCACAATAGGATTTAAGGTCTATTCTAATGAAGAATCTCTTTTAACAGCAATTTTGAATAAATATATATGTACAGCATGGTTGTCCTATTAAGACTGAAGATAAAACCCTAGCAGTCCACTTCTGATATCAACAAGTCACAGTAGGTAGCTAATTTCTATTTAATTAAATATTAAGCAAGTAGCTAATACAGTGTGCAACTCTTATCCTCTTCGAACTGCACACCTCCTTAAGACCTGAAATTTCCCTCTGAAGTGAATACAACAAAAAAGAAACATTGAAAAGGGATGAGAAAGACAGAAAGCTACTGAACTGCTGAGCCTGGATCAATGTATTTTTCATATATATTCATAGTGTTTTACTCCTTTTACTTGCAGTGACAGAGCTTATTAAATTAAATCTAAAATTGTGCAGTACTTCATTTAGTCAGCATTACAACATTTCCAGTGTTCTTAATCAGTCATCATGGTGCTGTGGATCCTCAAACCTTCAGCTTGGACCCTGGCTGTGTGATGGAAACTGAACTCATATTAGAAAGAATATGAAAAATATTGAAATGTCTGTTTAAAATGTTTATGAGTCTGTGATTCTATTACAAGATTTCATAAAAACATAATGGAAATTGAGATAATGATCTTCCAGGATTTTTTACTTACTCAGATGTAATTGTCAGGATCATGTCCCATTGAACTTTTTTTTTTTTAAAGGAGTACTAGTCTCTTATGATATCCTCTCAAAACACTCCCTTTGTTGATAAATGAAATAGACAATAGAAAATAACCAAACTATGCAATTGAATATTTTAGTGACTGAGAACGGAATAATGATCTACACACAATTTGCTTCACTTCTTCTCCAAGAACCTTCAAAGATTTACATTCAGCTCCTGCAATATAGTATGTTTCCATCCACCTTGTTGGATTTGGTAAGGACAGGGGATGGGAGCACACTCAGAGCACTTCAAAAAAGCCTGGATGTGCTGCACTGTAAATGCTTTGCTTCCCATGTGTCGGGTATTTGTTTTGTAATGCTTTCTATTTCACCAAAACCACAATCTAAACCTAATTTTGTTGACTCTGTATATATTTAATGATACATACTATATGTATTGTTATATTATATACATACATTCACTAATAATGAAAAACAAAGACACCTAACATATGTAGCTTAATGTTTAGCTTCATTCAGATGAGACTTGTAACTTCAAGAGAAGTAAAGAGAAAATGTCCTGCTGGAGTTGAATTGTTGACAGCGGTGGCTTTAATTAGTCCTCCATTTGGTTCATGTCATCACTACTGCACTTTCTGGCTGTATACACCTCTTTCAGAAGAACTACAGAGAACTGTCTAGCTAGTCTTAAAACCTAAAGTCAACTGTCATTCATTCTTCCTAGAGTTATGGATATCTGGATTGTATCCGACACGTATTTCTGTATCAAAGCTGCCATTATTGATAAGAAAAATGCTGATAACCTTTTCTTTCATAAGTAAATGCTGCCCTGGTGTAACACCCACTCTACAACTTATCATAAAGGAATCTTCTGAGAAAGAAAAAATACTTTGTTACCAGAAACAGAAGAAAACTCAACATATTAAACAATTCATCCAGCACTAACCAATGGAGCAACATGGAAATTAGTATTAAGAATTCCAATTTATTACCTTAGCATCAATAAATTTGGTTTAAACTCATGAGACTGCCTATTCACATTCAAAATACATCATTCTCCCTGAAAAACTTAAGCATAAAAGCATTTTGATAGTGTCCTGATTTTTTTCTCTGCTCTGTGGTATTTTTTTTTCCTTTATAGCTCATTTTATTTGTATATTGTTGTGTGAAACAAATCTCAATCCCTTCTGTAATTATATGTTTCATAACAATTTTTAACTTGATATTTTCACAATATTTTAACTTTCAAGTTTAATGTTTTGTGTATATTAGAGTAGTCTAACACTACATATATAGGGCTAATCCATTACCAATGTTTCCTTTAAAAGGTTTCAGGAAACAAAGATTTATTTTTCCTGTAACAGAATGGACCAAATACTCTACCTGCCATTGTTACTAAGCTTTGTTGGCAAAACAGACCTTGCCTCTAACCAAAGTTTTGTTTGCATTTTTCTATTGTTTCATTAGAAAACCAAAGAAAAACCTTGTATCTTAAACTGCTGAAATCTAAACTAATTTTTAAAAAATCAAACCACCAACAAAAAACCCTATCCTTTTCTGAGGATTAGATTTGTGCTCTTGCATTATGCAATCATTTAACTGTATGAATGTTGGAACAGTCTAACGTGAAATCCTGCTGGAGTATTTGGAGTTGAAAACAGAGCCATAAGTCATTGAAAATTTAATTTCCCCTAGATTTACAGTGAAAGCTCAGCTTTGATCTATGACGTCCATGTCCCTACAAACTAGTCATTCTTAATGTTATCATGCTTCAGACACATGCTTCCATCATTGAAATATAAGGTATAAGGGATATTTGGATCCCTGGTACAGGACTACAACAATGAATTAATAAACTGATAGTGACAAAGAATGATTTGAAGAATGCAGGTATGATGAACAGACATCAGTCAGTGTGCTAAGCCTCTGATTCAGCCAAGTGCTTCTGTCCTAGCCCTAACTTCAAGCATGTGAGCAGTCCCATGGATCTAAGCCAGCCTCAGACTTGGCACAGCAGGGTGCACTGGGGGAGCAGGGTGCTGCTTCAAAAGCACAAGCCCACCACAGCTTTGATCCCACTAGTGTTAAGTCAGACCTGTGTGGTGGTACTAGTAGCAGGAGATGACTAGGGCACAGCTGGCCTGGAGAGTGGGAGCTTGCAGGGAGGTGATAACTAGGTTTCCTGATGCTTTTATCAAATTACAGAATCACAGAAACATTCAGTTCAAAATTGTTTTTTCAAACCCACAAAGACCATCCTCTTGTGAACATCCTGTGGACCTGAGTGGCCACCCTCCCTCATCACTCGTTCCATTCAAAGCTATGGAGCTTTGTTTGTTTCTTTGGGGTTTTGTTGTTGTTGTTTTTGCTATGCCCACAAAAGGCCACTTTAGAAATGCACAGGTACATTGATGAGTCCATCACATGTATAGCTAATAGATCTGTTGCTCAGCTCATAGCTGCTCTTATATTACATTCTACAAAGACTATGAAATTTCCGTGTTGTGAACAAGTCACGAGGATAGCTGGAGTTATAAAACAGAAAACAAAGAAGTTTTATGTGGCAATATCCAGTTCTGGAGCATTGAAAGCAAAGCTCCTGTATTTTAGGCATACAAACATTAGGAAAGGTGCAGGAAATAAGGAATCAAAATAAAGCCTCAGTATATCAATAAGGAAGCAGAGTATAGGGAATTTCAAAAATAGAAAGAAAAGTGGAAGAAAGGAGGAGTAGAGCAAAAGAGAGGGAAAGAAGGGAGGAAGGGAAGGAAAGAAAGACCCCCACAGAAGCAGTGGAGATTGAAGCTCGCAGCAGAATGGGAAATGTCATTTTGTCTCATTATCAGGAAAACTAGATCCAAAGGGAAGACCAAATGCAGAGTTTCTACTGCCCTGACTACAAGCCTCAACTTGGATGAGGAGTTGTGACAAGGCAGGGCTTTTGCCAACTCCAGTCCAAAGGGTGCCACTCAGCTTACCAACAAAACCACTCACTTCAGGCAAATTCCTTATGTTCCCTGAAATTAGGGCCTGCAGCAAGACTTTCAGAAAATTGCATATATTCCCAGTTCTTCAAAAAAGTCTTTACCAAAATTACTAGACTTCCACTGCTTCCAGTCTAATATTATTTTAGAACAAAATAATATTTTTCTCTCAGCCATCAGAAGAGAAGGCTCTGGGGAGACCTTATTGGGGCCTTCCAGTATCTGAAGGGGGCCTATAAAAAACTGGGGAGGAATTTTTCACAAGGGCTTGTACTGACAGGATGAGGGGTAATGGGTTTAAACTGGAAGAGGGCAGATTTAGATTAGATGTAAGGTAGAAGTTCCTCACTATGAGGGTGGTAAAACAGTGGAACAGGTTTCCCAGGGAAGTTGTGGATGCTGCATCACTGAATGTGTTTCAAGACCAGGTTGGATGGGGCCTTGCACAACCTAGTCTAGTAGGAGTTGTCCCTGTCTGTGGCAGGGGGATTGGAACAAGATGATCTTTAAGGTCCCTTCCAACCCAAACCATTCTATGATTCCATGAATAAAGCAGCCTGCTTTAATTTACCTTTAATTTCAAAGATCTGGTCTCCATCCCTGCCTGATATATGTAAGACCAAAACCCACTATACTGCTGAACAACCCCTGACTTCTCACACAGCAAAACAATTTAGCTTAGCCCATGAAGAATCATTAAAAAAAAAAATCCTTCAGGCATCACAGTACTTGAAATAAGTCATAAACTCTATTAAATCAAAACAATACCAAGAAACAAAAAAAAAGCTAAAGTGAAAGTTTTTGCTTTTTCTCAGAAACCAAAGCAACCCAACAGAACAGTTGGTAAGAATTAAAACCATTTCTCTTATCTTCTCTCTCTTGCTGAAACTTGGGAAAACACTTAAGAAAATTTCTGTGTATGTAGAAATTTTCAGACACTGGCTCCATTCTTCTGATCACCCACATAGGTAAGTGAAATCCGTGCAAGAATTTAGCCATTTGAACCATACAGTCAATTCTAAATCTAGTTCCAAGTAGAGAAATCACCCATAATATTATTGTGAATGTTCTGTATTACCTCTTTCATAAATTCGTGTTCATTATATCCTAATATAGCTTTGAACTTTGTCTGAAGGTTTCAGATTTCCTTTCAAACTTCGTATCTTTGTGGTATATAAAGTTATCTTGTCCACCTTTTTCAAATGGCATACCAAAGAATAAAGTGATACAGTATCTCATTTATAAATACTTAAGTACCTAAATGTAGGCAGTCCAAATTATACCACTGAAAAAGAACTGGATATTAAAAATGACATCGTCTCAATTAAGTGCCTTTTAGACTAAGGAAAAGAAAGACATATTGGATCCCAGACTCTGTGCCAATCAAAAACCAAATTATCCTGTTCAGTGTTATTTTTGTGGGACTTTTATATATATGTGTATATATATAAAGAGCTAAAGGAATAATGCTGAATGAAAAATCACCCTACCATTTAAATAGCTCATCCTACTGCCACCACTGAAGCAGCAGGAAATTCAGCTGCTAATGAACACCTCTAACCTTAAATACATCTATGAAAAAATTTGCTTTGCCTCATTAAGTACAGTGGAGAGGAAAAAGCAGGCTTACAGTGTAAGAGAAATGGCATCCTCAAAAATATTAAAACCAAATTATATAATTCCACAGAAGAAGCTTATATGAACATCTTTTATACTAGCTCTAAGACTGAAGCTCTTCTGCTTCTATGTGAGTAATTCTATGATTGCAGAATGGTAATTAAAGCATTAGTGTAAGATTGGGAAGTGATAAAATTTTCATCAAATCTAAATCATTATAAACTAAATACTCCAGAAAAAAAAAAAAATACTGATCACTCTCTCACCTACCTTTCTAAGGGCTTACTATTATTTAAAAGTGTAACCAATTATTAAGCCTGTCACAATTCTTATTTATCTAAATATCCATCTTCATTTTAACACTACCAACCATAAATGTTCTATTCTTGATTTTTTCAATGACATCTCACATTACTATGGATGCATAAGAATGACTACAAAGCATTTTGTAACTCATCTTGTTAGCATCATGTTTTTCTTGTACCAGCACAAATATTCAAATGAGTCAGCATTGAACAAAAATGCAAACCTCATGTTCTACCTCAAAAAAATCAATTTACAATCTCCCCCATGACCCTCTCATTCTGTTTTTGTTTATACTTTTTTTTCTTATTAAAGGAAAATTGCAAAAGCTACACTTTTGCCACTGATTTATTTTGGTCAAATAAGGAAGCATGCATATTTCTTTTAAGAGATAGATTAAGGTATGTAGTTTTTAAAAATTATATAAGTAGTTGGATAGGAATTGTATTTCTCTAGAGTCTATGGTCTGCAGTTTTGCCTGACTTAAATTCCTGGAAGAAAACAGATTTCCACAGTATGTAGACAATTGTTTGAGGAAAAAAAAAAAAAAAGAGAGAAACAGACTATATAATAAAAAAAAAATATAAAACATTATACTCTAAATATATGGAGAGTGATTTTGGTTTTGGTTTGGTTTAGGGTTCTTTGTTCAGCGAGACAGCAGAAAAAGCAGACTCACAATCCTGGACTTCAGTAGGGCCAACTTTGGCCTTTTCAAGCAATTGCTAGGGGAAATCCCATGGGACAGGGTACTAGATAGTAAAGAGACCCAGGATAGTTGGTTAGCATTCAAGGACCACTTCTTCCAAGCTCAAGATCAGAGCATCTCAACAGGTAGGCAGTCAAGAAAAGGAGCCAGGAGACCTGCATGGTTAAGCAGGGAGCTGCTGGGCAAACTTAAATTGAAGAAGAGAGTCTATGGATCATGGAAGGAGGGGCTGGCCACTTGGGAGGAATATAAGACTGTTGTCAGAGGATGCAGGGAGGCAACTAGGAAAGCTAAGGCCTCCTTGGAATTGCACCTTGCAAGAGAGGCCAAGGACAACAGAAAGGGCTTCCTCAAATACATTGCAGACAAAACTAACACTAGAGGCAGTGCAGGCCCACTGATGAGTGAGGTGG
>VZZY01017319.1:0-79572 GCA_013400335.1 Eurystomus gularis
TTGGGTTTTTTGGGGGTTGTTGTATTATTAATTTTATTTTTTTTAATCTGCCTTTCTAACATACTCTGAAGAGTCTCATGCCAATGCAGAGCACAACTGAAACTCTCAATAGGGTGCACAGAGTACAGAAGATCACTTACAGTAAGGAGACATCAAACACACTTTGACATCCTTCTAGTATCAGTCTAAACAGACATGGTAGAGTTTGAAAACAAACCCAATCAAGTGTGATAGGCAGCCAAAAGGAAATTGATAAAGTTTTATGTAAGAATGTAAGACATGAAACAGGGAGTCTGGTATGGAAAATATGTTAGAAAAGCAGAACCCATTAGATTTAAATTCTTTATTCCAAATAACAGTTACTATATTAATTTGAGATTTTTATCTACTCCAGTCTTACTTTTCAGATATGCATCTCTGAAGACAAGTACTGTCTTAAAACAAAGCATATTTACAAGTTATGCCCAGCCATAAAAATCTGCCTATTTTCATCAAACTGCGAAACAACAAGGAATTCCTGTTGAAATGGCAGTAAAATATACTCTTGATTCAATTAAAAGATGAAATGTTAAGAGTCCAGTAAGAAAATCTTCAAACTTACTGTAGTATGTTTCTAAAATAAGTGATTTCAAAAGTTTTACTTTCAATTTTGTGTTCTTAACAAGTACCAAGCCCAGAAACCAATGGCAAAAAAATATTTAAACTGATGTGGTTAAACCAAGATCGGTATAACCATGTTATCCCAACCATTTTAACAGTAGCTTAAATTCAACAGCTTATTTCATTATTGCATATCTGTTTCATTTTTAAGTTTTCATTAAACCAGGTGAAAACTGATTATCTGAACCAATTTGGATTAATAAGGTCTGACCATGTGTACATAAGCAGACTGCAAATGTGTGCATAGGAAACTTGCAGGGGAATCATTTGGAAAGGGACATTGCAAAGGTAAAGTTTAAAGGGGAAAGCCTCGAACTATGATTTGAAGAAAAGGCCAGTAAAGGAAAAGAAACTGGCCACACCAGGGCTGGTAGTCTTTTCTCTCCTAGGGAAGGAGCAGCTGACTTTAAAGGTTCCAGCCTATGTTGCAGCCAAAGTGAAAATTACCTTGCTCTTTGGATCTCCTGCTGGCTCTAAAACTAGAGAGATGTCCTGATCAGGGACCAAGCAGGGCGTAGTTATGTCCTGGAAGAAGCAACAAACAATTCTGGTGTGGCCTGTTTTTGGCTCACAGGTATTTGGAATCTAAGCAATGCTCAGTGCTTGCTCATTGAAAGCTGTTGTAGTCCTAGATGATGAAGAGTGACTTAATACCTTGCCCAGTCATTACCAAACAAGGGACAGAGGGATAGAATGCAATAACCTCATTGCCAGTACATATACAATATGCTAGCAAAAAATAACTATTGAATGTGGGTCTTCATTGCTAACACAACCTAAAGAGAAAATTACCATGGGGTCTAACTTCCCGTTACTTGGGCACGTAGAGTTGGTGAACCAAACCCTGAACAGACGAACAACTTTTATATTCCACAGCACCTGTAAGTCTCTCTCTGTCTTGAGCACACCTGATGCAGCTGCATCTGTGGTCTTCAACATCTAAAATATCTCAATCGAATTTTATCTTAGCTTATGAGAAATAACACTGTTGACAGATTTCATGCTTCTGTATGTATTTTTGGAACTAAACAGTAATAGAAGAAAATTAAACAATGATTATAGATCTCTTTTGCACATTAAGGCTGGCTAAATTCTGGTCATTTGGGTATGCTTGTCACATTTCATTAAGACAGCGTCCATGCTGTGCAAATACTGCTAGATCCTAGCACCTAAAAACAATAATGTGGTGGGTCTTCAGATAGGCATACTACTTGAACATGGAAAACTACCACATTATTTTGATCCCAAGAAAGCCATGAATAACAACATGGTGCTTCTACTAAATATTGAACTTGTTAAAGTGACAATGATGATAGCTTACTAAAACACTGAGGAAAGGAGTGCTTGTACTGGGAAAAAACACAGAGTTAAAAAATCAGAAGATCTTGCTATACACAAGAATTGATACCTGCCTATAAAGACAGACACATAAGGGAATGCTGAGAATGAAAGGAAGGCACAGGAAGAAGTGAAAGGACAGTAATATGGGGTGGCTAAGCAACAGAGAAGTGAAGCTGACAAAGAGCAAACGATTATGAAAATTAGTCTATCGTGGCAAGAGGATATCCTGTTCTCACAAACAAAGGGAAGTCATGAGAGACAACAAAAGTAATAAACTTCAAGTAAGGCCATATTTACTGCCAGTGCCTGAAATCAGCTTTGAAAATACTATTTTTTTTTCCTTAAGGTAAGCTCATTCAGTGTATTGTATCTTCTTAATGGTGCACAGCTTTCCCTCTTTACATGTGCTTTCCAGTCAAAGATTGCTATGACTGATTAAAGACAGAAAAACTCCTAGTGTGTTTACTAAATTAATCCTGTATTGTAATAAGGTGTAAATGAAATTTTCGAGAAGTGGAGCAATATCAGGTCAGCGATGATGGCCTGACACCTTGATTACTAGCTATTGGCACAGTTGAGTGTCTGATGTAGCTGAACATTCTGTCTTCTGAAAGCTACACATTTTAAGATTTGAGTCATCTACACATTCATATTATTCATATGGTGAAGAGTTTGTCTTTTGATTTCCAATTTAGTTTCTTTAAACCACATCTAAATCCTAAGTGTAATAGAGTATTATTTGCAGTTTTCTTGACTGTTAACTTCAAACAGTTCAGACCATTATGCACTACTTAAAAAACATAAATATATTATATACTTTCTTCCATTTCAATTTTCATTTATCATTTCTCTAGAATTTTAATAATTTTATCTTTTTCTTGCTGTCTTGACATGGCTTTTTCTCCTCACAAGACTTATTGATGGGGTGGACATGAAAGATACAAGTCACATATGGTTTAACAATCAGTAACCATCTTACGTATGCTGTTCAAAAAGAAAGTGAGATAGAATCATTTATTTCATGAAAACCCTCAAAAATGACTAAAATCTTTATATCTCACAGTGGTGAGAAAATACTCTAAAACTAAGTAAATTTAACACTTACTTCTGCAGACCTAGAAAAATGCTGAGTAGTAGTGCAGAAAGTTACGAACTATCATCAGTCTGACCTATACGCAATTGTACTGCCTTTTAAAAAAGTGTTAATGTTGATATATTATACCAAATGTGCTTGTACCTTTTAATTTAGTTGCAGGAAATATCTGAGATAGGCAAGACAGAATAACCTTACTGGTGCACCGCACACTTCGGATGCTGTGCTGTTTTTTAGCCATCCTTAATGTTTTAAAGATATTTTGCATTATTAAATAAGCAAAGGGAATTCTCCAGAAATAAAATAAATATAAGTACACTGCAATTTTCTGTCTTCACACGCAGACACCTTGAAGGATACAGTTAAGCATTTATTACTATGCTGGCACATTAACAAACATTTCAAGATCTTTATCACAAGGATTAAGTGAAATGTTAAAAAAAAAAAAAAAGATCTTATAACATGCACATTTTAACCATGAGACTATTTTCAAGCTTCACCACAGGCAACATTACCTTTTAATAATATCATGAATGTGGGAGACAGGGTAAGTTCCTGAATTATATAGTATAAAAATCCTATGAGATTTCTAATGCCTTATAACATTTCAAGAAAAAAAATACAATTGAGTCGTACTTAATCTAAAACAATTCAGTTTTAAATCACTGTTACTTTAAAAAAAAAGCCCTCAATGTCAAACATTTATAATGCAAAATTACAATTTCATTACAATGAAAAGTTAAAAAACATACCTGTTGCCTGTTACTGGGCATGTATGGAAGCATTGTTGATACATGAAACATTAACTCATAATCTTTATAGGTAGTATAGAGGGAATGAGTTCCTGTTGAATCAGCTGCAAATGAATTTAATCACAAGAAGGTAAGTAAAAGAGAACATTCATACTACTTTTTAGGACACCACTCTTTTAATGCCATGATTTAAACCTATTAATGCAATTTTAAACTCCTTTCAATAGAAGAAAAACAGTTCACATCAGCTAAAGATCTACTCTTTAGTTCCATATTATGACATAGAAGGGTCTGCAAGAAATTGTCCAAAGTGTTTGCTGTCTGTGAGTAGTAACCATATTCCAAAAAGAAATTGATTGGCCATGTTAGTTCTCCAGTTATAAGTATACAAACATACACTTAAGGGTAAAATTCAACCGTAAGAATATTGTACCTGCAGCCCTAAATCTGGAAATATTTGAGCATTTAATTTTCAATGCATTCATATTGCAACTGGCTTCATCAGTTATGTTTGTACAAAAAGAAAATTAATTTAGTAATATGAATTGGTTACATATGAAATAGGCAGCATAATTTTCACTGAAGTTTCTTACTTAAATGTTGCTAAATAAAGGCAAACATTGCATTGCTCTGTTTTAAAATCCACTGAAAATATGATCCCATTATAACCTTTCCATTGCATTTTAGAAAGAGTTTTGAAGAGATGGGAGAAAAATTATA
Organism: Eurystomus gularis; assembly: GCA_013400335.1. NCBI lineage: Eukaryota > Metazoa > Chordata > Aves > Coraciiformes > Coraciidae > Eurystomus > Eurystomus gularis. The sequence goes on from VZZY01017319.1 coordinate 4,567, forward strand.
TTGTGAAATCCAAATATATAATTGTATCACACTGACCTCAGCAACTCTACCTTGACTCTTTTGCAAAGTCAAATTAACTTGAAGTGCACAAAACAACCCCTTTAAACACTTACTACAGAAAGGCAGATTCCTTACCCTTATATCAACACTTTCCTAATACAACATCCTACCTGAATACTTCTGATTTAGCAGCTTGACTTGGAAATGAGCTAGCAAGTTCTTCTGAAATTTAGTCATTTACACTAAGAAAACTGAAATCTTCTAACTCAACAGATGCTTTACTGAACATCTACTAAGGCCCACTGTGATTAAATTTACATAATGGTTGTTACTACAAACATTTATCTGCTGACAATTTCACTAAATCCTTAGTGAAAAAAAAAATATAATTGTATCTCGGCTGACATTTTTGCACCTCATTCCTTTCTGAAAATTAGTTTTATCTCACAAAGCTTGAGAAAAATTGGCTAAACTTTTTCAGTTGTAAAACATTTCTACTTGCAGAAAAGCACCTTTTATCAAATTAAAGTAAAACAGCACTATACCTCCATAGATAGAGAATTGCAATGTTTCCTCCATTTCTTTCACTTTCATTTCTCTTGTTAGATGTATAAGGAAATTAAATGCAAACATAATCCAATTTATCCATAACATAATCCATAATTGTAGTCTGAACATTACAAATGAGAATATTAATGTTCCAATAATATTTTAATCCCTCTTTTCTAGTAGATTGATATATTTTTAAACATATTCTAAAATTATGTAATGTCAACTTGGTACTGTTTCCTCTAACTTTCTTACTTCTTAATCTTGGGATTTAGAACTGTATGCCATTAAACATGCACTAAAGAAGGGCAGAAAAGAGTTTGTAAGTAATATATTCCATGTTTCTTCACATTTGCACTGGGTCTGGCTTGGAGGAAGTTAATTTTCTTCCTAGCAGGCCGTAAAGCCTTGTGTTTTCTATATGTAATAACAACAGTGTTGATAACAGACTAATGTTTTACCTATTGCTGAATAGTGCTTGCACTGCATCAGGGCTTTCTCTGTTTCTCACATTGCCCCACGCCCCAGGGTGTATGCTAGGGGTGGCCAAGTGCTTGGGAGGGGATGAAGCCAGGACATGGACACCTCACAACTCTACCAGACATATTCCATACCATATAATGTCATGCTTTGCAGAATAAATGGAGTGAGGGAGTTCTTGCATGGTAGCTGCTGGTCAAACTGGCTGGGCATCAGTCTGATCACAGGAAGTGGCAAGTGATTCTCCTTGAATCACTTGGTTTTGTGGGGGGTTTTTTGCTGGCTGGTTGGTTGGTTGATTGTTGTGGTGGGTTTGTTTTTCAGTGTTTGGGTTTTTGGGGGGGAGGAGGGAATGGTGGCTGTTTTTTTCACTTGCTTTCCTTCACTTATTAACTGTCTTCATCTCAAATCGCAAGTTCTTCTTGCCTTTGTCCTTCTGATTTTATCCTCCATCCTCTTGGGTGGTGAGTGAGCAAGCAAGTGGGTGGAGGCTTACCTGCCAGACAGGCCAATCCACCATAACATTCTACATTACATACTCCATATTAAATGGACCAATTAGTTACTTATCAAAATACCAAATAAACAGATAAAAAAACCCACAAAAACCCCACAGGTTTTTGAGAATAGAAAAACTTGATAAATGTGGACCCTACAAAAAGTGAGCAAGAAATATCACTGAAACATCATGCCTATCAAAAATGTAGTTACTAGATGAAATTATTACACTATTCTGAACCTCCAGGCAATGAGATCAATGTATTATCCAATTACAAATACAACATGCAGTAATGTTTGTTGTGCCGTTATATTAAAGAGATAGGACAATTAAGTCAGTATTTTATATTTAATATAAAACTGAAGACTATTTCTTCATTAACTCTCTTAATTCCATTCTGTCTGTTGCAAACTACAATAACATATTACGACAGGCCAATATCGCTAATGGCACACAGTATTAGCAAAATATTACAATTATGTTACTGAATGGTACATACACAATGCCCATCAGCAATGTACATTCATACTGAAGCATGGCAAACAGAGAAACTGAATCTGCTTGACAGATCAGCATATATTTTCATACGCAAACATTACTAGGTCATGCTCTGATTGGGGAAAAAAAAAAGCAAAATACCTCTTACTCCTTTGAATTTTTCATCCCTTTTTATCAATTCATCTCAGAAGTCTGACAACCAGAGCATGTTAATAAATATTTCTACACATTATTTTGAAAAATGAGTTATTATTCTATACTGAAATAGGATGCAATAGTCTCTATCAAGCCTGAATTATTAAAGTGAAACAAGCACGGATTTAAGCAAAGAAGCAATAATGTTAATAAAAATAAATGGGGTGCTTACACAGGTTGACAGGGTTACCGAATTGCATCTTTCCCACCTTGTAAGTCATAAATCAGAATTTGTCAGAGGATTCAGCTCACTCTTTTCACCATTTCCCACCACTAGTAGATATGGAGAATGTGAAAGATGTCTTGAGTTGCAAAGTTGGTCTCCCCTCCTTGTAAAAGCACGAGGTTTTATCACCAACTTCGCATAGCTCATTTCCCACTGACACTGGCCTATGGACAGTTGATCTGCACTGGATACCAACCACAATGTATACACACTAGACACTTCCAAAAATTTCCAATATGAATCATTAACTCTCTCTCCTAATGCCGTACAGGAGATGACAGTCCTTCAAGGCATCACCAGTTGGGTAACAGAAGAGAAATCCTTTTATAATTATGACACTGATCAGTGTCCAAATCATTCTGGTTAGAAGAGACCTTCAAGATCATCAAGTCCAAATGTGTAATTAAAAAAAAAAAAAAAAAGCCCAAAAAACCCCCAAATATACTCCAATTAAATTAAGACTGATGCTGAAGTAGCAAAAACATGCAAGAGTTTCCTAAGAACCAGGCTAGATCAGGTGGATAAATGTCAGAAGGAACAGAGAAGCAAACAGGAGGACTTATGATTCCTAGATCTCCTTGACTAGCTGAAAGGAAAAATATCCCTTGCAAGGAAAGATCTTCCCTTCATTTCCTTTAAGTGCATCTTTCTAAGCTTCCTTCTTGGCAGCTTATCTCTAACAGTTCCAGGAACTTTCCCATGTGATCAGAAGACTAAGTAGAATACACACACATGTAGCAGGATTTAATAGTTTAAAAATATGTACTTTGCTAACAAAAATAATTATTTTCTATTATACACAGTATACAAAAGAAATTATTCTTTCAGAGTGTAAAACACATGTTACAGCAAAAATAAGGACACGAATAAAACAGTCAAATCACAGAATGGTTTTGAGTTGGAAGAAACCTTTAAAGGTCCTCTAGTCCAAACCCCTTGCAAGTGAGCAGGGACATCTTTCACTGGATCAAGTTGCTCAGAGTCCTGTCCAGTCTGACACTGAAAGTTTCCAGGGATGGGGTTTCTACTACCTCTCTGGGCAACCTGTTCCAGTGTTTCACCACCCTCATTATAAAAAATAAAAATTCTTTCTTACTTATAGTCTTAATTGTCATACACTATTTTTATACATATAAAGTAGATGAACAGATCTACTAGATCACAGCTGATAGTGATCAGTTGTCTAAATCCTGTCAAAACTACATTGAACTAAGAATGAGTTGGGTTAAATCTAAGGACAGTGAAAAGCAGTGCCAATAAAGAAGTGTGTTAACATATCATTGATATTCTTCAACAGCAATACTTCAGTTCCTATTTTTGCTACAAAACCCAACTAATTTATACTATTAAATTACTATAGTATTGCACTTAGGGATATCGAAGGACCTGAGGAACCAACAGCAATAATGCAGTGGTTAGGTAGATGAATGTTTAACAATTGCTGAATGATAACTTGTTTACGGTGCAAGTGTGAGAAACTAGAAAACTGAGAAAACTTTCTTTTTCATCAAATATAAACCTCAGTATCTATGTTGATTAAAAAGAAGCACAAATGTTTAGCTGAAATAAGAAAAATGGTCCCTTGTCATGATTCCTTATTTTGAAACACTTTCCTTTTGCCTTTTTAAGGATGTTAAAGCATAATTAGGAAATTCTAAATGCAAACAAATGAAATACATTGCTTTTATTTTCAGTTCTACTAATGCCATAGAAAAGTAAATAACCTTTCAGACAATGTGTGACGCACACTCTTAGCATATGCTTTATCTTCCTCATTTACCATATAATCTTACTAATCAAAACCCAAAGTCAAGAGCACAAAAAGACAGTCAGGATTTGCAGAAGATCAAGTGGATAATTATAGTTTCTACCACAGGTCAGAAATATAACTTACTTTTATTATCTAGTTGAGCCCTGTATTTACTAAATCCTTTTAGCCGTACTCTCTGGCCCAGCAGATCAAGGAACTCTTCAAAAGCTGGTCCTGCCATCTCATTGTTATACATTTCTTCCTCTGTGCTTTGGCCTGCTTTGCAGTATAGGATACCAATCTTATGTTGAAAACTCAGCTGAAATTAAAAAAAAAAAAAGGAAAGGAAAAATTACAGAAGCAAAGGAAGGTCGATACTATAACAAATATTAACAATTAAAATATTAACACTGTTATAACCCCTGGCAAAAGTTATGTAAAAGTGAAAAAATAAGTGTTCTGATTTGAGAAATTAAGTCACAGAAAGTAAAACAAAACAACCCCCAACAACTACCTTGAAAAAAAATTGGATTGCTGGATGTCACTATCTAAATACAGATACAAGCAGAACATGAAGAATTTTGACTCAGTTATCTGTAAAAGCACACTTCACTGCATGTTATAGTACGAGAACTTTAAGTGGCAATTTTTGTGTAACTGTCTTCTTTCTCAGATTCAAAACAAGGTGTGCTTATTTTCCCCTTATTTATCCCTTAAAGTTCAGTGCAGTTCAGTTAATAAAGGCCCTCAGAACAGTAAATTCTGTTAGATGTAATCTTTTGCCCTCCCCATAAAATCATCCATTGTTAAAAATTACTTCCCATTTTCAAAAGTATACTTCAAGACAGAAATCAGATTGCAGTTAGTTATGTTAAGCTGAGTCCCAATTACAGGACATAAAAAAGAGATTAATTAGTTCTATAAAAAAGTCTAAAAACTATAAGAAGTATAAAAAGAGATGATCACTTCTTAAGCAGAGTATTGTGTTGTTTTCTTAGGTTTTAGGCATCTTTAAGATGATAAACAGGAAACATCCATGTGAATAGATTAGTCCTATTATTCTTAACTGACAACTTTTAGAGCTTCACAAGCTGTCAGAAACCATCAGTCACACCCGATTCCCTTAAGACATTTATCTATTTTCATTACTCAGATCAACTCTCCAGCTGTAGACTTCTCTTAGTCAAACTTCAGGATTAGTGTCTAAAATGTTTGTTACGCAAAGATTGTATGTGTTCCTAGTAGAGAAAAGGTGACAAGAACAGTCTGCTTCATCTTAGTCATATGTAACACATGGTCTGCCATGTTAAGTATATACTAGAACTCAAATGTATAGACATGATACTGTACCAATGTTTTGTCACAGCAATTTTGAGAAAAAGCTACAAGATGAGAATAAAAGGTTGAGTCAAGAAAACATACATATATGAAAGACTTAAAATAATCCTTAACCTTCCCTCTTCAATGCTGCATTTCTCCACTGTAAGTGGAGAGCTGTGTACAAGGCAGTTGCCAACAGTCAATTAAAAAAACCAAGCAAAACCAAAAAAGAAAATCACTACCCAAATCCTCATCACCCGTAGACAAATAAAAGCTTTCACTATGGTTTTACTAAGCTAGTCTTCTGTGTTTTCACAATGCTTTTTAAAGCTGATATTCTTTCTTTGTCTGCCATGCATTTCAAGATTTAAATTGGTAGCATTCTTGGTTTAACTACGTGCATAACCAACACAAAAAATCCCCAAGATGTCCAAGTTAATTAAGATTTTTGAAGGCCACAGACAGAATCATTGACACTAAAAATCTCATGCCCCAAAGGTAAATATGTATTAAAATGTAGTAACAGAGAAATGCTAAGACTATTGAAGTCAATAGCAAAACACTTCATAACATCAATTGGGCCTATAAAGTTAAGCCTATCAGTAGGACAATTTCTTCTCATTTTAACTAAGTACAAACAAGCCTAAGTCCTTAATTTCAGCAGATCCACACTCGTGGCAATGCACACTACAGAAATTGGTCTACTGGTGTGGAAAGCCTACAGCACAGCAGGAGTAAGAGTAATATATGATGGCAAATTTCCCGCCTCTCTCGTGAGCCCCAATCCATTCTCTTCCTTTGATAACTGCTTTACGTAGGGGTAAGCCCTTGTGGAACATACTCCGGAAGGAGGGAGCAGTCAGGAACAAAGTAGAGGCTTAGTGAGTGCAGGAATAAGGAATGGTGCTACAAAAAGATTTCACTTGAGCAGCACAGAACACAGAAGAACTAGGAGCTGTGACAAAGTTTGATGTGGAATGGGAGGGATGACCATCTGAAATAAAAGGAGATTCTGGGTTATGGATGCACTGTAGAAGCTGCCTGAGCCAGATTATTGAGCTCTGGAGGATGGCAGGGTCAAGATAGCAGCTTGGTCTCGTCATTTCCTTTTGGCTGGCATTAGATGCTATCTATTCAGAGTGCTTCCTTGTTTGATCCCCGTTTTGAAGCATTGCCTGGAGAGAGTTAGGTAGTTAACAAAAGGCTCCAGATTGCACACTGGTGACTATTTTGCTCAGTGCAAAGCTAGCATGAACATTTCACACAAGGAGGAAACTGGAAGAGAACCTGTCATATAAATGCGAGGATACAGGAAGCAGTGCTGTTGCTTGACACTTCCCAGCAGTTTTCAAAATGATTCTGAGCACACTGCCACCTTCATCCCAGCTCTGCATCAAATAGTTTAGCTTAAACCACAGGGAATTTCTGTTAATTTCCTTGACTTTACACTAGAATTGAGGAGTGAAGAAGTTAAATGTTAACTGAGCCACCAACATAGGGGCAACAACTAACATTAAAGAAGTACCTGAGGAAAATATTCAGTCTAGAAAAACGCAGTCACACTCCTTCACTCTAAGGACATCAGTCACTCCTGAATTTGTTCATAAATATTGGTATTATTTCAAACATCAGTGAAGTATACCTCTATCTTCCAAAACAATCTAACATCTCATGGTTTAAACATTGTCCTAGTAGATGCTGAAGATGTGGATCTGAAACTCCAAGAAAGAAATTAATCCTGGGTTTTTCACTTTATGGTCAACTACTGTAAACACTAGGTAATTATGTAAAAAGTTCTATTCTACCAATATCACTATTCGTAAACAAGGCAGCAGCTGAAAGCTCATTTGCAGTAATGTGAACCTCCAACCCAAGTGCTACTAACACTCGTGACTATGAAATTAGAAGACTTAAGCAAAAGAACTCTCATACCAAGATCAGTTTTGAAATGGTACCACATGCTTATTCAAGTCTTTTGAAGTAAATAATTGCAGAGATGGTTCTAATTTCATGAATTCTAAATTAGAAATTTTGCATGTACTGTAATACTGAAAACAATTTAATAATGTGACATCAGAAAATCATTTCTAAACCCATTTAGCTACTTGGGTATATGATATGTATTAAAGGTGCATAGCAGTCCTTCCTGACTCAAAATGACTGTGCTCCAGTCAGAATTACTCACTACTGAATCTTGGCATCTTATTTTCCTGTACAGTATAGATTCTTTATCATATAACAACAACTCGTTGGCTTTCATCATGTGAAAATCCCAGGGGGATGTGAGGGGAACCAAAAAGCGTATATACAATTAAAAAACATTAGCAGAAAAGAGAAGAGGGAACTAGAGGGGGAATTAGAGAGGTTACAAAAACCCATATATATCCTGTCCAGGTTATAGAAAAACAGTTGACTTTTCTTGTTAATTTACAGGCAAATCTAATGCTGAGCATCATATGCCAGAATAGATTGGAAAAAGGCAGATTCTTTACGTATATATTCAAATGAGATCAACCATCCAATTTGCACCTACTTTCTACTGTCAATTTTAGAGACAAAGTTTTAGCCAAAAGTTTTCTCCATAATCCATACTAGATTCACTGAAAACTATGAAATGGGTAGAAAATAAAATCAAAACACCAAAACAGTCTTCAGTCTGCTGGGGAACTATGCAAACATTTAATACACCGTTACATAAAATGAGTGTTATTCTGGTGACAGTATTAATCCTCTATATCATTATTCATGTTTTTAAATTCATGACACTGCAGCCAGTCACCACCTTCATTTGCCAAGCATAACTCTTTTTATATTTGCTTGGTTAATAAAACTGAAGCATCAAGTACATAAGAGGATTAAAAGCATAAATGGATCTCATGCCAGTTCAATGCACAGCTTTTTGTCTATGTTCAAGTAATTACCTCATCATAAGCAGCACGTAAGATACATTAATATTACATTTTGCCTGGTAACAGCCCATTTCACAACAGGTTTGAATTTCTAGAATTGATCACCTGAAGTAAAAAGAAGTGCTATATACTGCTGTTTCTCAAAACTAGGAGTTGATGATTAAAGAATTACTTTGGTCAGTTCAATGGACAATGTCCATTTCCAAATTTCAGGAAATACTTATAGTGAGTTTGAGAAACATTCAGGTCACATCAAATAAAGTAGTACTCTATACTGCCTAGAACATACTGCTCCTCTGAGCAGTGAATATTATTTATTAGATTAATCTAAACTCACTCTGGAGCTCAAACAGGAAAGACAGAGGGGAAGTACATCATGAACTCTTAGATTCAGAACCGAGTGCTTCTGATTTCCCTTTACCGTTTACCAGAAGAATTGTCAAACAGAGGGGAAAATAATGACATTCAGCAAATTGAATTTTCAACTCAAAGTCCTCCTCAAAGACCACAGATGACAAAAGTAGTAAAATACACATACAAAACTAGCTTAACAATCCACCCAAAAAAGCAATTATCTTCCTCTGTCTACATTTAATTGTTTTTGAGCAATTCTTACAGCCACAAGAGAAGAACTCTGGTAGACTCCACCAATGCTAGATGAAATCACTACACTCAAAGTTGAATTATCATTAAAAAAATAATTACATCATCATCATCAACTGGATCCATCAGGTGATTCAACTTCAACAGATACAGACTTCTGTAAATGAACTTCTTTAAAAACATGGTTTAAAAATGTATTTACAAGCCATCACAAGCCTGTCCTTCAGAAAATACTCAGAAGCTGTAATTTTAATCACTAGCTTTGAATGAAGCTGATTCACTTTACTGAGCCAAGTAAGTCTCATCATTTTCTCTCCAAATTTAAGCCACTTGACTATTTCATTGTTACACAGTTAATTCATTAGTTTCAATCACAATTTCAGTTGTTTGAACCCAGAAGCATTCTACTCTAGTAAGACTACTACAAGTTAATCAGAAAATATTACTGTAAGAAACAACCCAAAATTTTAGATGTAAATGTACAACTTAATGTTGTATCCTCTTTTATACCCAGTATTATCTATACCTCTATTATCCTCATTTATACCCAGTATTAGTAAAACGTTAGATGTATTTTCATTTGTATTCAGCCTTTGTACACATCAAAGGGCACATACAGAGTGCAAAAATCACTTCTTACCTACATTAAAAGTTTAGTTTTAATCTTTCTCTTGCTTACTCATCTAAAGATACTCTCCACAGACCAACAATTTATCTCTACTGCAATGTATTTTAAGAATAACAGAATAAAAACAACAGACAAGCAAACCTCATTTTGCCAATGAAAATACACAGGTATCTCCAAAACCAAGGAAGTGAATAGTTTGCATTACAGATCCATGTTTATTAACGTTGTCCGAAAAATATTTAAGTTGTTGTTTTTTGGGGTTTTCGGGGGGTTTTTTTGTTTTTCTTTTTTTTGTGGAATAGTCTTTAAAGAGAAGTCATATGCTACATACCCCTTGTTCATCCAGTTTAAGCAGCTGTTCAGGTACTTTGGGTGAGTTGGAAGCCTGCCTCAGGCACTGAATGCTCAGCTCTGGTATTACATATTCTAGTACCTCTTTGAGAGGCAGACCTCTTGCTGTGCCATGCCGAGCAGTGGATGGTATAGCATCTTCTAAAATTGCTCCTCTAAGTGTAGTAAGCTGCAGTAAAGGTAAAACACACAAACCATTTTTAGTTCTAATACTACAATGACTTTTAAAGATACAAACTTCAGCTTTTAGCAAAAGCATGGAAGAAAGAATGGGAAAAGATCGCTATTTTAAATTTTGTTTAGCTAGTAAAAAGATTACTAAACTTTAAAAGAGGAGACAGGCTCTTATTGACAAATGTAATTTTTTGTTTAAAGAACCTCACAGATTGTATTAATAACTTGTAAAATACTACAATGTATTGTAATACGTATTGTAATATGTATTAATAACTTGTAATTCCTATTACTTCTTTGTAAAAAAAAATTATAACACCAGGAAAACTAAAAATTGTTAGTTTTAATACCACACTACCCTTCCAGACACAGTAGTTGCATGTGAGGTTGGACAGGTGAGGTAAGCCACAGTTAATGGCACCTTCATTTAACCCCATCCACTTTTTTTTTAAACCATGATGCTTTATTGTCATTGGATTTGGCAAAAAGAGAGCAATTTCTTAGAAGTGAGTCAGACTCACTTCCTAACCTAGTCTAAAAAAAAACCCAACAACTCTCTCTCTCTCTCTGTTTTGTATCTGTTTGTAAAAACACAGGAGCCTAGAGATATCAGGAGGCCTTGCTAACACTTCTCTGTGTCCTAATCAAAATAAAAAGCAATAGTCCTTAGGATTGTGAAAATGTATGGTTGCTTGCTACAATAGCATTGTGTGTTGTCATACCAAATCAAAGCTAGTTGCTGTGATAAATAACTTAGTTTGCAAGAGATACTAATTCACTTGAAACCAGAGTTATGAGCCATGTCCTTCCATAACAATCACAAGCAAACTATTCTTGCAAATAACACATTATCAACATACTAATATTCCTTCCACAAATCATGTATGCTGAAGCATATTAAAACTTCCCACAGAAAAAGCTTCTAAGAAAGTATTTTAAAACAAAACACTAACATACAAATAAGTCATAGTATTAGCTTTCATGTTTTCCCCTCCCTTTTTCCCTACATTTCTTAACCTTTTATTTCTATTGTTAGAAACTTTATGTTAAGCAGCTTGACCATACCGTATCTTCAGCTTTGTTCTTGTCATCTCTTCCCTTGTTTGCCCCTAGCAGTTCCCTTCAGCCAACTTACCTTCTTTTGGGTTCCCGCTCAAAAAGAGAAAAAGTTTTATGCACTACAGAAGAGGAAAATTTGGTCCAGGAGGAACTAGATACAAGAAACACCTCTTGCCCGTTAACTCATTTACTTTCAAAGCTAGCAGCATATCCACAGACAAACTAGTATCCTGAGCTCTAAGTTAACTTTTCAGTTCCTTTACAGAATTACAGAGAGAACATTACCTCACTTGTCCTGAAAACTATACGATAGTTGAACTGAGATCCTTCCTTTTCCTTGGCATCTTCAACCTTCTCCCTCCGGATGCTGACTGCTACAGGTCCAAGATTTTCATCTATTCCAAAGTAGTTCTGATGCTCTTTTGTGTAAGAGTGAATGAAGAGAAAAAGAGTATAATGAAGTATGAGTCTCCTAGAAAACGTTCATCAAATCTCAATATAAATTTCTGCAGCACGAAAAAGTGTACTATTTTTGAGCTATGGGATCTGTAAATACATTGGCTTGTGATCTTCTGAACTGCACAGTAAGTGCATTAATCACAAAATGCCAGTTTTGATGAAAAGAATGGTCACTCATATACAACTCGAATTACTGCTATTATGAAGTATTTTTTTTTTTGCATTTTTTTGTACTATGAAATTAATCATTTTGCTTGATGCTGTAAGAAACTACTTTGGAGAAACTGTATCTACATAAAGTCTTCAACAGAAGCTAATAGTCTTCAGACAAATAAGGTCTGTGTAGCTTCCTTAATTTCATTCAATTTATTCTTCTTTACATTCAAACCAACAACTTAGTTTTAACAAGTGAAAACTAAGGCTAGTAAACCTTCAGTCTTTGAATGAGAGTAAAGCACTACCAACAGAAGAGAAAGATTAAGTTAGAGACTCTTTAAGCAGGCTAGACACTCAAGTCCATGGGACCAAACAGAATATATGCTGAGGGAACTACCTAGTGTCACTGTAAGGCCACTCTTTATTACCCTTGAAAGGTCATACTGAGCATTATATCTACCTTTAAAAAGGGTAAGAAAGAAGGTCTCGGAAACTATAGACTAGTCATGATAAATCTTAATTCCCAGGGAGATTAAAGAACAAGTTCTCATGGAAGACATTTCCAGGCACATGAAGGACAAAAAGATGCTTGGAAACAGCCTGCATAGATTTACCAAATGGAAATCATGCATGACCAACCCAGTTGCTTTCTACAATGAGATGACTGGCTTTATAGATGAGGAAGTAGCAGTGAACGTCACCTACTTGTACTTTAGCAATGCTTTTTATGCTGTCTCCCATAGTATCCATGTAGCTAAACTGAAAAGACATGGTTTGGGCATGCAAATTACAAGGTGGACATAAACTGGCTGGACAGTTGGCCTCAAAGGTTTGTGATCCGTAATACAAATTCTAATCAGTGGCCAGTTACTAAAAGGTTTATCAGAAGTTGAGAGTGAAGCTGTTACTGTTTAATTTTTTTTTTTAAATTATCTAAATGATGGGATGGAATGCATCCTCAACAAATTCATGTACAAGAACAGTTCATGTATTGGAGGTTAGGGCTGTAGCTAAGTGCACCAGATGAAGGGGAACAGCTGGCAGGCTTTTAACAAATGTGTTAATTCATAGGACAGATACTGACATGCATAAACCTCGCGGTATGTTACAAAAGCAGGTGAAGGAGGTTAACTTATCCAAGCAGAGTCCTATAGTTGTAGGGCATGTGCTTCACTGCCCACTCTCCCCTTCCCCAGGAGGCAGCTGCTGCTGAGATGGGACAGCTCAGCCGCATGTGGAGCAACTCAGTGAAGTTTTCAACCTGACGCGTTAAAACAAACTCTCCCTTTGGTGATCTGAAAAAATGGGTCTGACAAAAATCTCACAAATACCAACACAGACCTGTATCTGGAACAGAGCAAGCTCATACAACAGCACAGGCTGGCGACAAGCTGCCTCAGTAACAACTCTGTAGAACTGTACTGGGGACTCAGGTGAGCAACAGGCTGCACAGCAGCCAGCAGAACTGCCCTGCAGAGATGATGGGTAACCACACTCTGGGCTGAACTAGCAAGAGCATAACAGCAGGTCAGGAAAAGATATTATGCCTCTCTATTTGGTGCTTTTGAGGCCATATAAGGAGCAGTGTTCAGTTTTCGACAGAGACAGACATGGGCAGCAAATGACTTCCAAGATTAGGGGGCTGGAGCATGTAACAGATGAAGAGAGGCTGTGCAGCCTGGAGAAAAGCAGGTTAAGGGGGAAAATAATTGCAAGATCCCAATAGCTATTGTGGGTTATAGACAAAGGAGAGCCAGGCTCTTCTCCAAGGTACAGAAAGAAAGGACAAGATGCAGCCATCACAAGATGGAGCCCCTCACTGAGGGGAATCAAACAGAGTAATAGGTTGCCAGGAGAACTGGTGAAATCTCCATCCCTAGAGATAGCCAAAAGCTAAAGGGACATCTAAAGGGGAACAGGTTCTGAACAACTGATTGTGGAAGCTTTAGTGTTCTGTAACAGAACACTTCAATAGCCTTTCTGAGCTAGTTTGATACTTTGGGGTTTTCTGTGGTTTTTGTTGTTGTTTTCTTTGTGGGGTTTTTTTTTTACAGGGTACTTATAGAAATGCATAAGGAAATTGTCACAAGATGTCTTTCACTAAGTAGTGATCTATACTCTCAGAATGGATACCAGAAGATAACTTTATCTCCACATGAACAGCAGTCAAGTTTAATGTAAAGTTTTAGTAGCTTTTCAAAAATCTATCTGTAAGGTATGTTGGTGGTTACAGTTCATCTCTCAGTGGGCAGAAAATGAGTAGCAGCACATTACAAGTAGCACCCTCATTTTTGGAAGGAACACCTGGGATGAAAGGGACACAGACATTATTTTGCTCATGCTCACCAACTACATTCCTTCCCCAGCCTGAGCATTCTACATGCATGGAGAAATTCTACCTCAATTATACCTCATGGATTTCCCAGTCTTGAAACTTTGAGCCTTAACGGGCAAATTTATCAAAGAGAAAGGGGAGAGGGGGCTGCGTGAGGATGGGTAGAGCTAGAGAGAGGACTTCAAAGGCCAGACACTTTCAACAACACAAAAACTACACATGGCTGCATATTCAGGCTTTCACAAAAGGTAAACTTCTCAGTTAAGGTTTCTATAGCCTTCCATTTCGATGTATATCTAGAAAAGGATATTACACAGTTACTACATTTCTTGACTGCAATATTACTGAGCAGAAAAACACAAGCTTGACAGATATCTGCTTATTTCTTGTACAATATGAAAAATACAAACCCAGAGACATTATTTATGTGCATTAAAAATAAAATAGATAAAACCAAGAACGGGAATTAAAGAAACTGAAGCAAATGAAAGAATAGCATAGCTACTGATATTCTGGGATTTGGGGAAAACATTTTTAATTCATGGCACTTTTTTTTTTAAAATCTCATAAAGTACAAACTCATTAAGCTCATTTAAATGTATTTGTGTTGATTTAAAAGTATCATCTGGAGAAAAGAAAATAAGTGCTATCTTCTAGCTGTTTAAAGAGAGATGTTAAAATATTACTCATTTTTCACTTTTTTATTTTGAGGAATAATTGTCAACTTTTCTTCTAATATCGAAGTCTTACTTATACAAAACTGAGTTGATACCAAAAGCTTACTAAGCCTTTAAATTTCTTTCAGGATGTTTTTTCAGTTTCATATCAGCAGATACAATAACATATTAAGAAATGGTTGCCGGCATCCCTCAACTAAAAAGCATGGTAGCAATAGTCAAGTCTCAAGGTATTATGAGGATAATTGCACAAGGGGAAAAGGACAAATCAGTGATAACAAAAGCATATTTCAATTATCCTTC
This sequence comes from Eurystomus gularis, assembly GCA_013400335.1. Lineage (NCBI taxonomy): Eukaryota > Metazoa > Chordata > Aves > Coraciiformes > Coraciidae > Eurystomus > Eurystomus gularis. The sequence goes on from VZZY01017319.1 coordinate 19,738, forward strand.
TTAAAGATCAACATAGCCTTTTTTCTCTTCTCATTCCCTTTTATCCCACAAAAATATAGTTCACTAAAGGACAACATTAATAAATCAAAACCATGAGATAAAATATTCTAGCTTTTGCAAACCTTAACTGAAAACTGAGAAGACATTTTCCATAAACATTAACATATTTTACACCAGTCGTGTTGGGTTTTATTTTAACAATAGTTACAAAGCTTATAAATATGCAGTATAAAACTACAGCTCATTTCAGAAGACACTGAATTCCAAATCTCTCATTTCTTGAAAGGGAATGGAATAATTAGTGTTACACATGCCAGGGTGTTTCTTCCATGCATCTTAAAACAGAAATAAAACTTGTATGCTGACAAGTGCCAATTATAAAACTGTGAAGTAAATCAAATATTCAGAAAGTTATTTCTTTTTCATAGATATCTTGTTAAAGGCAAAGAAAATTGGTGGCATTACATAGATCTCTATATACAAGTGAGTATTGTTTGCTAATTTTTTATTTCATCCTTCCACAATTATTTTGCTAAATTCAGCTGTGCTATTAAATCTACAATTCAATGAACAATCAGCTAGGAGAGCTCACTGTCATGGAAGAGCATCAAGTAAGACTCAGTATGCATATAAATGTCACTTTTTCTTATATGGGAGATCAGCACAGCAGCAAGACATTTTGGTGCCCAAGGCAAAAAGCCTGTTTTATTTCCTCTATCCACAATAAACTTTGCTTAGGTGAGAACTGTGTTCAGCTGGAAATAATCTGGAGATTTCTTACATGCTTGATCCCTTGAGACAATAGGTATTGAAAATTAAGTTTTTAGTTCCGTCAGCACGTTTGCCCTGACTTGCTACCTGCCTCATAACAGCCATCCAATCCAGATTGCTTTCATGTAGCTTCTATACAGCTCTATAAAAAGATAATGTGGAACAGGGCACAGCTCATATATCATTGTAAAAGTGAGAGGGTAACAATTTATTACTGGATATTAAATGCATCACATCACCCAACCTAGTTAGAGAAGTCACTGCTTATTGTAGGGGAACCCAGACTAGATGACCTTTAGAGGTCCCTTCCAACCCAATACATTCTATGATACTTACCTTTGAAGAACCCTACCTACAGATCCATCAGCAACAAGGACAATAATAATTCAAGTTTCCTAGTACTATACTATGTGGGATAAAATTCTCAGATACTATTTCTTATTTTTTTAATACTATATCAATATAAAACCACTTTGCTTTTAGTCATGAGATCATATATACACAATACTAGAAGTTAATTAAAATTAATTACATGTGCATCAACTTTCTGGAAAGGTCACTAGGTTTGTTTATATTATATTATTCAAAGTGGTTTTGAGTACTCCTTGTATTTTCTTCTTTTAATCTTTCTGATATGATTTTTCCTCACAAAAGATGGCCAGCCCTTCGGAACCTCTAACTCATCCATGATAAAAGCATTTAACAAACAAGTCCTCTTTAATTTAGCTTAATCCTTGTCTGTCTTTTTTTCCCTATCCTGCCACCACCTTTGCCCATCGACCATCTTCCTTTCATTTCCATCTACGCTAATCCTTTCTTCTCTCTGCTCCTCAAAAAACATGCCACACTCGTTACAAGTTTCCTTTCGTTCTCCTTCATTCAACACTTTATCCTCTACAACCTGCCTAGCTTGAAAGCCATTTTGAACCTCTGAATTTACTGCTTGTTGCTTGCTTAGCTCTGAGTCTTTCTTCCTCTTCCATGACAGATCCAGATTATTTTCTTCCTTGCCTTTTAAATACAGTGTGTTTACAGCCAGTATGTTCCAGGCACCTAGCATGTTGTGAAAACAAGCACTGTACTGGATTCTCTTTCAAATCCTTTGTAAAGGGTCACAGGAGGAAGGAGTACAGTACAGTGCTTATTTCTTGCAGTTCAAATAAAGTTAGAAAGCAGAGGAAGTATGATTTCAGGAAGACTTGGGCAGTGACAAGGTCTTTTAAGGTCAGAAGCAGATTTTTTTTTCCTTTTCTTTCAATAACAGAAAAAAAGACCAAGCTGTAATTCATAATACAGAAAGGACTGAGACAGGTATTTTTGAGTTCTCCCCACAAAAGCAGAGATTTCACACACAACGCACAATGTTGTATTGAATATAGACAGCCAAAGTAGATCACAAAGTGGAAACAGTTTATCTGAATAACAATTCAACTCAAGATAATTACTCTCCTAAGAAGAGTACCTTGGCACTTTGCAGTGTGAACATATCCTAAAAGAATAGGGTAAAAGTCTAGAAGAAAGGCATAAAACAACCTTCTTTAAGCTGAAGCACTATATATCATCAGAAGCTCTCTGTTTAAGGGGTACTTATATGCAGAAACGGTATGAAAGGCCCCAGTGAGACACCTGAAGACAGCAGAACCTAGAGGAAGGGAGTCAGAAGCCCAATAATAAAACCTTCTCTTTTGGAGGCACCTTTTATGAAATAATAATTTCCGCTCCGGGTATCAGTATTTCCAATGCATTTACTGGATATAAACGTAGTCTATTCCTCCTGCCCACTGAGAAATTTTGGTTCACTGAAGTTAGTTTACATACCAATTTAAATGACCCCACACTTAGCAAACTTACACAAGTATTGCATAACTTTATACATAACCCACTGGTTGATGAATACCCCACTGGGAGAGCAAGATTAACAGGCTTAATTTTAGTAAGAAGTCTCAGAATCCCCTGTAATACTTAGGTCCCTCTATAGAGAGCAAGAAGGGAAAAAAAAGTTTACTAAGCAACTTAAATATAAGGCATGAATATCTCAGAACAGTTGCATTAGAAAAATTTACCTTTTCCATAGAAGAACTTGCGGTAATAATATGCTCCAAGATCAATGTGTTCTATTATGTAACGCTTCACTTTCTCTCTGTGAATGGACTGATTTTCTCTTGGTACCTCCAGTACTGAAACACCAGCATTTGTGCAATGGGAACTCAGAGAGGACTCAAAAGAGCAACTTTCACCTGAAGAAAAAGATGTTGAGTTTGCCCTAGAAAGTGCAATCCGTCTATCTCCTTCCCCACCAGTTTCATTCCTGAAGTAAGGGCAACTCAATACTAAATCATTGCTTTTCCCATCACCCTCATCAGCATCTAAATTCTCTTTTGAATTGAGGTCCTCTTTGCTTCCCAAAGGAGATTCACAGTTTCCTGTTTGGCCTGCTGGCATCTGAGTTTGTGACGCAGCTGAAGCCCCAGTGGTTATATTTTTTCTTTTTCCTACATTTACTCTGGTAGCCATTGCTTCATTTATGTTAAACAAAATGCTCTGAACATCATAATGTGCAAAACATTTCTGATAGTTCCAAGAACGAACATTTCTGTCAAGTCTATCATCCAGATCAGACGAAAACTTAAAAGTTTCATGCTCACTTTTAACTGTTCGCAGTTTTCTAAATAGAGATGTTTCTACTGCTTCTGATTTTAGTCTCCTCTTGAAAGATTTCTCCCTGTCTCGACCAATAAGTAGGGCACTATCCATATAATCCAAGCCAGAAATCCTGACAAATTCTCCCCTGGAAATCTGTGCAGCAGCATGTAGACTTGGAGAAACTGTAGGATCACAGTGGAAAAACTCAGAAAATCCAAATGGAGCAAGGGGTTTATGTTCAAAATTTTCCACTCTATATCCTCTTAGCATTGCAAACAAATTTTCTCCGGACAAGCCTTGTCTATCAATCGAAGAGGTACTGCCATACTCTCTATGAAGAGCTGCTCCAGTATTTGGGTTAACAGCATTCTGGTCTAACACATCTTCAGCATCAATATCACTTATTGTCACATCACTGTTGCTTCTTTGTCTTATGGGATGAAGTCCCCTTTGAGGAGAATGAACAAAAAGATCTCCAATCGAATATTTTCCCTCTGTAAATTCCAATTCTAGCTCTTCTTGCTGTCCATCATTTTGGTCATTCTGTCCATTTGGAAGTACTGAGCCAACACTTTCATAATTGGTTGGAGGTCTGTTTTCCCAAGCAGCTTTGCTCAGCTCTTTAGAGCAATCCTTTTTAGGAGGCCATTCAGATACCCTTGCTCGAACACCCATTTTAGGCACAGCTGGTGTACCATTTGTTTGATTATTTTCAGTTTTGTTAGACGCATTTGAAGAAACAGGAGGACCCATGCTACCGTTCAAAGCTTTAAGTTTCCTAGCAAAATAGTCATCAGATTGCATGCTTCTTGAAGACTCCCTGAACTTTGAGGACGTTCTGCTAACTTTGTGCTTATCTTCTTTCAATGACCTTTGATCACTCATGTCCAGTCAGTGGGAGGGGAATCGCTACTGTTGCATAAATTCACTGTTACTTCTGTTATTACATTGTCTTTTATGGACCAATAAACTGCAATATCAAAATACAGTTACAGTCTTCCCAGAAGTGCACGCAGAAACCTCAGAGTACCATTTTCATACAGCTTCTGTCAGAAGAGCAATCTTAAAACATTTCCTTCAGTTCAGATGCATTCAGTTCAGTATTAATCCAGACAAATTTCTTTTATCTGTCAATAAAAAAAAAGAGACAGTGTATCAAAATGTTTGTAGCCGATAACAGTAAGCTTCTAATGTTGCTTGTATATACACAACACCCCATGAAACTCGAACTAATGAGACTTGCTTTGTATGGTTTTCTATCCTCTACCTCCTTAAAACCCAACAAATGCAATAATCTCAGTTTCCAATATGACGCCCACAGGTTGTGAGCAGTTTGAGCCTGCAGGTGACTCATGGGCTAACCTTTACACGGACAATGAATAACAGACCAGGTTCTGCCAAGCAAAATAGCCACATGCCATTCTCTCTGTGTTTTCTTCAATGCTGGCAGCAACTTAGATGCCTATTCTTTGTATAATCACTGGGGGTTTTGACATAACATGAAAGAACATAGCCATCTCTAAGACATCTTTTGCTTGAAAACTGGCTAATACACACAGGAGTTACTGGGGCAAGATTGGCAGAAAATGTAAATAAAGCATATGAAACAGGTAGGACCTTAGACAAAGAAAAGTGTTTTGTCCCATTTAAAAGAACATTTTTAAAGACAAGTAATATCTCCACTATGATTAATTCAGTGAATAAATGTATCTATTATTTATTTATATTTTATTGCCTTCTTTGGGCAACCTGTTCCATTGTCTCAACACCCTTACAGTAAAGACTTTTTCCTTACATCTAGTCTAAATCTACCCTCTTTCAGTGTAAAACTGCTTCCCCTTGTCTTTACATGCTGTTGTAAAAAGTCCCTCTCCAGCTTTCCTGTAGGCTAGAAAGCTGCTGTAAGGTCTCCCTGGAGCCTTCTCTTCTCCAGGCTGAACAATCCCCATTCTCTCAGCCTTTCGTCATAAGACATATGTTCCATTCCTCTGATCATTTTTGTGGCCTTCCTCTGGGCCTTCTCCAACAGGTTCATGGCCTTCTTGTGCTGAGGGCTCCAGAGCTGGACACAGTGCTCCAGGTGAGGTCTCACCAGGGCGGACTAGAGGGACAGAATCTTCTCCCTTGACTTGCCTGTCACACTTCTCTTGATGCAGCCCAGAATACCGTTGGCCATCCAGACTGCAAGCACACATTGCTGTCTCATGTCCAGATATTCATCCACCAGTACCCCCAAGTGCTTCTAAAGAGCTGCTCTCAAATATGTCAATATGCTTAATATTTTGGGGGCATAAGTAATATTATGAAGGTGAAATACAAGAAAAGTTCTGTGGGATACTCATTAATATGAACATCTGACAGCTTTTTTATCATATCTTAAGAGTTTCTTTATACTATTACAGAAGTGTGAGCAACCTTTGCCAAATTAAAAAACTGAAGGAAAACTATAAACTACTCCAGAATCATCTTTTCTATTACTGCAAGAATGTAAAATAGTGAAAACACAGAATGGTCGAATTCACATATCGGGAAAGATTTCTTATCTTCTTATTGAAGATTAATTAAATTTTCTTTGAAATTACAGTGAATTACATCTTCTAGTCTTCTTATTTTTTCCTACATAAAAACATTCACAGAAGTCATTAATATCTGCATTTTTTAAATAAAAAAATAATATTTTACAAAATGGGAAAATACATATAAGGTCAGAAAAGGCTATCCTGTAAAAAATCTATTTCCTTCTTCCCTTGTGTTAACCCTTTTTCTGTCACAAGCATTTGTGCAAAGGTAGTGAATTGGATCAGGAATATAATCGAGCTTGAAATTAAATGGGAAATGAGATGGTGGAAGGCAGAAGGAAAGGGCAACAAATGCAAATCACCACCCCATTTATTTTCAATCCAAATCACAATGTGATTCACTGTTTGGCCTCACAAGCAGGTGTATTTGCAGAAAGCAGGAGAGAGCCTCAAAGTCACAGGAAAGCAAGACTCTGTTTTGTTTTCTTTAATCGCGGTAGCTTATACTTGATGAAGTATGGCCTGAGTATTTTAAAACAAAGTCAAATTGCAAAAAGTAGTATGTAAAGAGAGAATTATTTTTCTTTACAGTGTAAAGCTGGTGTGACAGAAGACCAAGGAAATGCCTGTTTTAGAATGGTAGATTGACATTTTATTGGAAAAACTAATACCTGAAGATGTGATGCAGAATATTTAAAGTATATTAGTAAATATTTTTTAAATCCGAAGTTGGCCTAAATATCAAAATCTTCCTGTTTTTTATATAAATTACTATTTCTCTAAATTCCTGTAACTCAATACAACAGTATGTTTTCGTTTGACAGCTGACCTATGCTGAAGGATAGCATTATATTCTCCTGTATCTGTTGTTCTTTAAGGATTTTTCTCTCTCCATAGTAAGAATTTAGCAACTGAAAAACATTGCCTTATAGATGCTGATACTATTTATTATAAACTAATTTTGTTTGCCAAACTTAATAAAATATTACTTCCACAAAAGAATGCTGTCAATTTGATCACGAGTCCCCTTATCTGCTGACTCGTTCAGTCCTTTTTGTCAAGTTCTTCACTTCTCTCTTTTTGTCTCAGCGTAGCATTTAAGAACGGAATCACTGACAGATATTGTCAGAAAAGAAAAGCTGGATGCCTAACCTGCTGTTGTGCTCCTGCCAACCGTTCCCACTAAGGCTGCTGGATGTTATGCAAATAACCTAAGTTCCTTCCACACAGCTACAAAGACTTCCTTCTGAGCTCAATACAGCAGCTGGTTTGTTAGCCACAGTTACAGATCTTTAACATGGAATGATTCCAAGTTTCCTGGGGACCTGGATACATGCCCACAAACGTTCCTGTGCCAGTAGCAGAGCAATGAATAAGAACTGTACTATTGGACTATCCTGTCAAAAGGAGGCTGTTTGGTAACGCTGCCTCATGTCAGCCTTGATAGATGGAAATGAATTATTTAAGAAGTCTTTCTGTGATCATTTCGTTGATCAAGACTTTGGAAATCTGCCCCTATTATTATGTAATGTTATCATCCTAAAAAGAATGCATAATTTGGATGAAAGCACTAATCTCTACTATTTATCAAGATGACAATTCTATAAACCGTGACTCTCAAGCTCTACTAATCTTAAAAAATAGGAAGTGCAATTTGATAAAACAGGAGTATAGGCAGGAATAATATGCCAAAAGCTGAAGATCAGACATTTAATTTGCATTCAACTGATTCTACACAGCATTTTCTGAGTGCTCCAAGCCTGGTTAGTTTCCACTCTTCAAAGAAACGCATGGTAGGGTAGTAGCTTTATGTACTTGGCCAGTACAGCAGAGTAGCAGTTACACAATGAGTACTTTATGGGAATCCAAAGTTTGCAAGAAAATTCTGCCTCCCAGCCCATACTTTTAAATGCAATGAAAAAGAATAGTGCAAAGGAGAAATGAACATGGTTGGTAGCTGCCTGCATTTTCACAAGCTCTGAACCAGATAACCTACTAAACAAATCTGTCACAAAGTATCATTTCATAAAACTAAGCTGGACACTACAAAACAAGTAATTTTTGAAAAAAAAAAAAGAAAAACATACTTTTTAAATGCAAGTTCAAACTTGCTTCAATTTCCTATTTTTAAAAACTGACTATACATTAGCAAATGTTATTACATTTACATATTTTCAGTGTATCTATTAACAGCATTTATTTCTTAATGATTCTTAAATCAGAAGTATTGAATGTTCAGAAGCAAAAGGAGGGCTGTGCCTGGTTTTCAAGCCGTGCTACTTATTTGTGTGTCAAGCCAGAAAATTCTGGTCACACTTAACTGTGATATCGTATCATATGACAGTTGATTATGATGTCACGTGGGAGAATTATTACTGCAGATAGGAGTATGGAAGAAGAAAATGAGTTGTTCATGCAATTTTTTTCATGCAAATGTCTCTAGAAACCATGATATTTAAGCATAATTGTCTTTAAACAGAATATTTCTTTCAAAGTTTTCTGTGAGGCACAGTGAATATTAAAGGATAACACTAACTATAATTGAGCCACTTATTCAGATTGCAGCTGTGGAAAATGGATCGGAAATAATACAATGAACAAACTATGAGCACAGCTCATGAAAAAATGGTTCAAATTATTATACATCAAATTTACAATTAAAGCTATAACGACTACAGTATAAATGGTTACTTCTCATATGCATATTTCAGCTACTTGATTCATATGCAGACAGAGACAAGAGGCAGAAGAAGCCTGGGAAGCCCCTCATTTGACTAATATAAATATATATGAACTGCTGTGGAGCAAATATTTGTTGCAAGGTTCCTTAGTTGTGCTGTATTTCTTCACATTTACATCCTTTGCGTGTGAGAAATGCAAGAGTGGAAACTGAAAAGAATCCCTTGTTGAAATTACATCGTTACAGGAATATATCTACAGAATAATCCACCAACAATCGCACCGCAAGCCTAGCTGACTTAAGGGTTGGGGGGAAGGAGCTGTAACTAAGAGTGACAAGAGCCTACATCATTCTTAGTGCTGGTGTAAAACCATCGCATTTCTTAACACTCAAATCACACTAGTTTGGGATAGGAGTAAGACTGGGGCGAGAGGGGGAAAGAAATAGAATTTTTTTAAAAAAAACCAAACACACTGTTCTTCAAATACAGTTCCCTTCTCCAACAGAAAAAAAAATGGCAGATTCAACCTAAATATTGAGATAGAGATGCAACGTGTAATTTTGGAGCAAAGGATCTCTGGAACAGAACTCTGAATTCCACAGCTGTTCAGTACTGTTCAATGAAATGTGTTTTATTTTTAAAAAGAGGCATCTCCAATCATAACTGCTCTCCTCCATTCACAGGCTGAGAAAAATCTCATCATCATCTGCAGGAGTAATTATATAAAATCTAACAGTAAAAAAAAAAGATGCCTCAAAAATGTTAGACATGTTTGTCTTATGGTCAAGATCCTCCACCTGTCATCTTGCCTTTTCCAGATAAAATAATTTAATAAATCACACCTTCCAACTATTAAATACTAAACTCACTATTATTAGTTGGTCAGAGCTGGTTTTTTTATTTGTTTGTTTTTAATAAATGGCTGTAGTACATTTAAAACAAAGTACTAAAACGGCAGTTACAGAATATATACTTTCTTTGGTGTAACTCCTTACACGAAAGGGCACCTTTCACAAACTTCCAGTAGATTCTCTTTAGCATATGTTCTATTACTCTCCCTGAATATTCACTCCTATACATTGTATCTCAATTCATGCTTTGCTTCATTAAAAAACACAGTTTACATTTTTCAGCAAGCAACCTAGGTTATCCCTCAGTCAATATCAATGTTTTATATAGAGCTATTACTTACTATAGCATTACTGCCACTGATTTTAAACTTTCTGCTAGAAATCACCTTCTGTTACTGGAAAATGTTTAGATAAATTTGTCTGATTGTTTTAGCATTGTATTTTCTTGGAATATTAATACCAATACTCTATTGTTCCATTAGCACAAGTTTTGACACAGATGTTAATTTGATTTCCAGAACAAACTGGACATCCTCCTATTCTTACAGCTCTATTATAAACAGTTCAGTTATGCAGCTTATGCAGAGTTTAACTATGAAACTGGAATTGAAGTTATATCTTGTTCAGGTTGAACCACGAAAATCACAATTATTTTGAAATGAATAGCAAAACTACCACTGACCCACATTGAGAATCTTACATTGGTACTACTTCAATTCAGTTCGGTTACTTTTAACTAAAATTATGGAACCTAACAAATGACAGTAAGGCCTACAATATAATGCAATTAATGAGGCAAACGGGAAACAACTTAACATTAATCTCTTAGATCAAGGAATTTTTTCCAGGGAAGGGTTGAAAAAACCATCTGCAAGCACTGACCACTTACTGTCTTGTAAGAGATTTTAAAAAAGCAAACTCCTCATTTGCTCCAGATTATTATTAACAAATACCATTTTTTGGCAGTCTTTACTAATTGCAAATAGAAGGTATATGCCCGTCAGTCAAGTTCTTGTATCAGTGAAAAATTTAAATAAACAGAATCCAAACTGTGTGTTTCCTTTCATTCTTTCCATTTATGAATCAAGGTGTCAAAGGGCGGGATAACAAAAAAGAACCCTACTTATTGAGTATCAAATAATCTGTTTTCTACAGGGAGATTAAAATGACACCCAGAACATAATTCATGCAGAACATTTACATACATGCACATTATCTCTTCAGGACAGAAAGAAGCATGGCAGACTGGATGACTCTGAGACATTTCCCTACATTAATGTATTTAGATGCATTTATCTCTGTTCCTCCAACATTTCATAGTAATTACTATTTCTTTGCAAATATATTTATCCTTAAAATGTTGATAATACAGAATTTTAATTCCAGTTTCAACTTTGAGAATGAAGACTCCTCGACACATAATGATAGATATGTCATAAACAAGATTCGTACAAACATAACACAAGCACAAGTAAATTTTGCATAATACCTTATATATTCAGTGTACTTCAAGAGCTTACAAAGTAGGAAGTAAAAACCTGTTTGCATGACATGTACTTTTCCTCAGCTAGTAGAAAGTGAGTTCAGATTAGACAGAGCATGAATTACTCTGAAAGGGTAAAGATTATTCACTTTCAGTTACAATACTGAAACATTACATTGAAGCAAGTTCTACTCAAAACCAAAAAAAAGTCATTTTGATTGGTCTTCTCAAGGAAGTTGGACAACTTCTGAATCCTCAGTAGAAATAGAAACAGTCTACAGGCTAAAAATTGTCGTATGTCCACCAATTCTTGAATTGCCTCTTCCTGCTTGAATGCACGTGTTCTCATTTAAATTTTATTATCCCCAAGGCAGGGACTAATTCTTGGTCCTGTTCTAAAAGGATCCTCATATGATGACCCCACTGTATGGGATGCTAAATATTATGATAATCCAGCTGGTAAACAAGTGTACCAAGTCACTTTCAGAGGCAAAGCTTACAAAGATGGAGACAGGACTTGTGAACCACAGTCACATCATTCAAACACAATGAAAAGGACTACCGTGTACTGACTCCAAGCAATCATTTGCATACTCCAAAAGGAAAGTCAGTAGTTGCTGAATAACCTGTCACATGAAAATGAGCTTTTAACAACCAATTGTATGCATTGGGATAACATTCAAAAGATAAATTCAGAACCTGTAAACTGACTAGCGGAAGATTTCACAGTAAGGAGAACACAGGTATTGTATATTGAGAAAGGAACATACTACATGTGTTTCATGTTTCAAAACAAATTTTTAACCTTTGACTTGTTAATACACATTAACAAATACTACGAATGCTACGTGGTTTTTTATGTAGTTCTTACAAAATCCTGTCAGAAACTAAAAACAACTCACTGATTTACAAGAAATAATGGAAGTGTGTTCCACACAATGAAAATAACATATCCTACCTTCTCCCAGACTTAGTCACATCAAAAATTTACCTTCTTTGTTATACTTCTAGCTCAGTGCACAAAATGGTTATTGAAATTCCAATGGAAAAGCACTCTGGCAAACAGCAGGCACAGAGAAAGCCAGGAAAAAACCACATAAGCAGTCAATCCACAGAATATTAAGAAATGTCCTGTCTGTTTCATTAAATAAATAATAATGATTTTAAAAAAACAACAAAAAAGCTAACACTGAGAATTTTTGCCCTCACAATATATAACAAGAATTATGTGATAAAAAAAACAGAATTTGTTAAATAACATTATTATCTAAACTTATCAATCTACAAAAATTTAAAACTTCAGGAACAGAGGATGATATCTAACAGAAAAATATATTTAGATAAATTTCTGACTGAATGTGTTAGTAGTGTATTTCCTAGATAAATTACCTCAAGACTTGGCTGTTTTCATATACCGCATACAATTGCTTTCAATTATTCTAAAGAAAAAAAAAATTGGAGTTGGCAATGCCTGGGGTACCTGAGAAAATGTTTTTTTAAATAAAGGTTGATAGAAAAGGAGAGATGTGCTAACTTTTTATTGTTATTTCACATTTTTAGGTAAAAATGTGGATGCAAGTTCAGAGGCTGCACTAAGCTGAATCAAAAGTCAAGTACTAGAAGAGAAATTGTTCAGTAAGAACAAGATTGCAAGCTTTGACTTTTCATAGTCAATATGTCACAAGAATTCAGAAGAGGCATTTCTACTTTTTGTAAGTCTACTACAGTGAGGCCCAAAATACAGCTTTTTTATCCACTCAGTAAAAAGATAAAACAATAAATCTATTAATAGATTTAATAGGTTTAATATATTTTAATCTATTAAACAGCTGAGGCTGCCTATTCCACAAAGTAGGTTTCAGATTCTGACACAGTACTCAGGAGAGCTTTTGAAACGCGCAAAGCCATTTTTAGCCAGAACAAGAAAGTTCTTTTATATTTTTCTATTATAACTGTGTTTCACAGTAAAATGCTGCTGCAGGCAGAAGCAGCAATTAAGGCTGCCATGTTCACAAGGTAGAGGTTGGACCATTTGTATTGTCCTAAGCACGCACTTGGATTCCATGGTATGCGCTCACAAACCCATACATTCAACATCTCCAGAGGTCACCAAATTCCTCCAAACAGCACCAGAAATACTCTCTCCAAAACATCATGAAACATACTGCTTATGACTTTTAAGGGCATCTAGTTTATTTTTCTTTCCTTTTTTTTTTTTGAAGTAGAAGGAGCCTCCTTAAAGCAAAAGAGATAACCAAGGAGGCTGCACAGATTTCAATCATGGGGTCACAACAGCTTGAGTTTGAGAAACAAACTCCTTATTCCATTAAAGGAAAAAAAACCAAAAAACACAAAAAAACCCAACCATAAAAACTTGTATCTTGACAAAATTACCAGCAATAAGTCTGTTACTCTTCCCTTCTTCTGCTAGACCTATTGCATTCACCTGACATTTCCAAACACCATTTGGCACTGAACAATACAGTCTGAGCAAAAAGCACTTCTGAGACAGCCGGCCTAGAGGCCCATTGTTCTACAGCTCCATACGGCTATTACTTAATTCTTGCCAAGTGAATATTTACAATAACAAACACAATGTTTCTCAATTTTTTTCAGTGTTTCTCCTGTTAAAAGTCCTGTCTCTCTGCCATCCTGATCAGTCATGTTCCTCCAGGTTGGATGAAAACAGTCTGTAATTACTAAATGCAACTGTATACATTCCTTTATACACTCTTCTGAAAGTGAGCTGCTGTAGCTAACACCACTTCAACACTTTGCACCCTCTGGGCAAAGAGGGAATGACAAAGCGGATAACTGCAGTTTTAGAAGTTCACATTAGTTCATTTTTGGGGGGAGGGGAGAACTTAAGTCCACTTCATTGTTACAGCAAAGGAGAATTTGAATAATCTCACCCATCATAAAAGTTGACAACAATGAAATAACAAAAGTAAAAGAACGTGCTCTCCCACTAATTAATAAACATTGAGCACTGCCTATGACAACAGATGGAGTGTTCAAAACCTCAAAATATTCTAGTGTGAAAAAGATCTAAACTATTCAGTAGGAAGAGAGTACAGAGGCAAATTTTATGGAAAAAAAAAAGTAGAAATACTGGCTTTGCTTCTGCTTATGTTTTAAAGAAAGTAAAACAGGAAATAAGTTTCATGCCATGTCATTTGGCAGTAGAATGACTCTGATGTCATAGTTCTGAATTATTTTTAGTGGTAATTAAGGAAGTGGTTGATTAAAATATAATAAGTTTTAAAGAAAAAGGAAACGTCAGCCTTTATCTTCATTGTTTTTTGATTTTTTTTAATTGAAACTGTTTTAGTTTGACCTTGGTTCCTTATTAACTGGCATGAACTGTAAGGTACCATAATAATACTACTGGCTAGTTTTCTGTGTCTTTCAAACTGACAGGGATTCTGCAGTTTCAGATGTCAGCAAGTAACTTCTCCTGTACTTCTACATTGCTTTTTTTTTTCACATCACTGTACATCAAGATCTTTTCAAAAAGTTATTTTTTGAGAACAGAGATTTCACTTTTTTCTATGTTTTTTCTCTGAATCAAAAGAACAGAAATTCCATACAGAAAGAAAATATGTTGAAAACTATGGTGATAACTTAATTCATACAGTCTTAGTATATAAAAACAATTTTGTTTCTTCATTTTACAATGTATATTTGGAAAGCAGATTTCATAATATTAACAAAATATCTTAAATATCTTGATAGTTACCAAATAACTTGGTAACTTGTGTCCACATGACATTTCCAAGCACATGCAATTGAGGCTGGACCACCCAGCACTAAACAATACAGCTTGGGCAAACAAGCACCCCTCTGAGACAGCCAACCTATCGGCCAGTTGTTCTACAGCTTTGTGAGTCACAGTTCTTTTCCAATGAATAAAACCTTTTCATATAATTCTAGACAAACAGAACTGTAGCTGTTAACAGAATATTATCCTTCATTTTTCAGCAGTTCACTCAAATTCAGCACAACTTGATAGCAATAAAAAGTCATTGCCATCTGTTCAGTGATCATTTGGTATCTTAACTAGAAACAAATTGCTGCCAAGCTAAAAGACTTATCAATGAAACTTAAAAGGGTCATAATGGAACATGATTTTGTTAAAGTTCTAAGTAAGCTTGATGGAACACTTCCTTCTGCTCCCCCTTAAAGAAATAAAAACAAACTCAAAACAAACCCCCAAACCAATAAGATAGCTTAATCATTGCTCTACTGTTTTGCCTTTAGTTTAAGTTAAACCATGTCACAGAAATTTCTGGAATTGTCCTGCTGAGAAAATATCCTATATTTTAATTTTAAGAAGGAAGAAAATAACTGTCCTCAAAATTACAGTGTGGAAACACATCTTCCAAAAATTCTGAGCCAGATCAGCCAGATTTCATTTTCCTAAATTGAAAAAAAAGGCTTCGCATCATATATATGCATTTTCCAGACAAAGTCATCATCATGACTGAGTTAAGGAATGCAGATTCAAGTTGTATTTCTTCCTCTTAGAGACACTGAATAAAAAGTTTGTAAGCCTTTCTTGATTCCCAGCATAACAACAAATGAGTAAACTAGCCTTTAGAAACCTACAATTCTAAAACCAAGTTTTTAAATAATTGAAGAATTTTACTTCTCTGCCTTCCACCTCCCTCCACTACTCTGTCTTACCTCTTTCTATGGATTCTGAAAAAAATGTTACATGGGGTGACACATGAGACCATAGCTACAAGCTATGATAAGCGTGCTATCATCTTCCTGATTTTACTGCTTTATGATAAAGGGTCAAAAGGCAAAAATTTTGAAAAAAAGAAGTCTTGCTTTAAGATGACTTACTGAGTAATTTAATGATCAGTAATTTACCTTTAAATAGTTCTCTGAACACACTAGTAAGAAATAACACTATCAATAAGTATGAAAAAAATAAATGTGGTCTACTTTTGGTAAGCATGGGGAATGTTAATTATGAATTCATATTCATCTGGAATGGTTTGCTTTTACAGCGTAAACTTTGTTTTAACCTTGGCTTTTAAAATTGTGATTATATAACACCCCATCTAATAATTCAGACACTGAATTTTATATTTTCTTTATCAGGTTCTGCTCCTTATGTAAATGTTCAAATAGGAGGGTATGATTAACCAATCCAAAGTGTTCACACACAGGCATAGTCATGTAGTGTAGGCATTGTCAAAAATCTGCCTCTGAATTTCATTATTGGCCTTGGTTTAGCACAAAGTTTCTGGTTAGCCAACAAACTGCAAATAATTCATACAGACTGCACATTTCTAGAACTGTTTTCACTGTATCAGTGCATATATCCCTCTTTTATGCAGCATAGTTGCATTCTAGAAACTACAGCTTTATTTCAAAATATGAATTTAGAAAGGAACAATCACATTTGCTAAGTTTCTGACTCTTAGAAAGCTCTTATTAGATTATAAGAGAAACTACACATTTGACATATAACCTAAATCAATGGTATTCCTTCTCCTTCCCGAAGCATACTCTCCTACTTTATCAGTAAAATCCACAGATTATTTTTCCCCAAAATTCAGGACACTATCAAAGAAATTCTATTTTTCTTTATAATGTAGAGAAATATTTTCCCCTAAACTGAACTCTAATTGCATATTTGTCAACAAATTTTAAAATGCTTACAGGTCTCAAAGTTCTGCAGCTTTTCTGCTTTTTTGAATAAGTAAATGCACATAAGAATAAAAAAAAAACCCAACCAAACAAGGCAATTAGAGCCTAGGCACTAGAATATTCACACAATAAGTTAGTCTGAATTTCTACTGGCTTGAATAAAATATGATCACTAGTCTTTTATAATACAAAAGCCAATAAAATCAAAATAGTCAGTGACTTACTAACCATCAGTTGTGATAAACTATTTTTCACTAAAAAACCAAAAAACAACCAAACCAACAAAAAATGACCAAACGAAAACCCCAACCCTAACGATATCTGGAATTTTGAGAAATACTTATGTTTCTGTGCAAGTGTATAGTTTAACTGTTTGAGTTTCTGCCCCCTAAACTGTATGGGAGCAACTTTTTGTGCATGTTCAAAGCTGCATTCCTCAATATGGACAGTCACACTGCAGTGTGTGCATAAAGGAAGCAAAAATGTTGTTGCATACAAATGCATCTATACTCTCCTTAGTCTGGAAGTCCATGTTAACAATGACTTTGCAAAAAAAAGCATATGTAAGTTTTAGTACCACTTTTAAAGTTAAATACAATCACAAATTCCCTCTCATCTTGTTCTTCAACTACTCTAAACACTGTTCTATAGGTTTAAATTGAACTAAGAAGATATTTTCTAGGCCCTAGAATATTTTTTTAGACTATAGTATCTAGGAGGAAAAACATCTCTTCTTCTTAGAGGACAAACAGCTTTCTGAAAATGCAGACTAAAATTCTGGTTAACGGTTCTGACTGTACATGAAGCTAAAATTTCCACCCACCCACCCCTTAGCTAGATAACTATGTTAAAACAAAAGGCTTAGGCAGCAATCTGGGCCAAAAAAGAGGGGTGCAAGCTTGCTAAGTAACCATGCAAAGCCATGTTTAGAAAAATTAAAAGGCTACTTGCACTTCAGAAGGCTTGATTACATGAGGCCTGCATCAGCAGTGACACAAATTTAAACCAGTCAATCACAGCAGACTGCTCTGAGTATGGGGTTGTGGGGGACACCCACTAAAACTAGATTTTAAGGAACCACATCATTCTGCTTAGAAGAATGTTGCACAGTTTCAGTCTTATTTTTCTTATTAGTCTTATTCAGGAATCAGCTCCTATTTTCTAGCCAAAATGACAAATCTTGAGGGAAAAAAACAAACAGTGCCAAAGTCTCGAGAATTGCTGTTTCAGCATATAGCAGCCTTTCATCACATCATTAACTGGTTGTCCACATTTTACAAGGAAAATGTCATTATGCAAATTTATATTGATAAAACAAATAGCATATATATGGTTTTCCTTCCATTCTAAGGATTTGTTAGCCTTCCGCAAAAGTGATGGTGTGCATCTGCATGCCATGTTTACTGCATACACCAGGAATTCCTTGTCTCTCATCATGTAGCTCCCATCTGTATTTATTCCAGTGTTTTCCTTCTAATGCAGAAGTCTTTCAGTCTCCCATCTTTATCTCACATGTTGAGGATGCTGTGTGCTTCTTCACTTCCCCTTTTGTCTATTTTCATATACTAGGAACCATGTATTCACCACATTATATCCAAAACATACATTTTCCTTCTCAACCCATACTTAAATTGTTCTCCCTTCAAGAAGCACAAGTCAGACAGCATATGTATGTTAGGACCATGACACCCTTTGCTCAGGAATGAGAATATTCACAGGTAACAAAGTTACACAGACATAGCTATTCAGAATGTAAACAGGCCAGTAATGTAAATTAAAATGGCAGGTAAACTTCAGATGGTAATGGTGGTCATCAAAAAAATTTAATCTATAGGCAAAGAGATGGCAAAAGCTAGCAGCTTTGCTAATCATCAGCCAAAAGCTCCCACAAGCCCACACTACCTTTTTTCTGTTTTCCACCTAAATAAATTGGCTTCTGCCCACTGATGCCGAAAACCATCCCCGAAAACTCAGAATTAATCCGACTCCTTGTTCAAAATCATCTGTTATCAAGAAGTAATCTATCTGGTCCTGGCAAGTTCAGCCTCTTATAACATCTTGAAATCAAAAGAAACATCCTACATCATTGTCTTCCCCCAAGCCCATTTCTTCCTCTTTGATAAATATCCTGATCCTTGTCCTTTCCAAGGACTACTACTCTGACAAAAGTCCAGCTTTCCAACGCAGCATTTGGAAATGCTGCGTCGGAAATTAAGTCTGTTTTGGCCTTCTTATCCACAAACAGTCACTTCAGATTCTATTTCATTCTGCAGTTTTACTATTGATTTCCTCACTGAATGCTTTGTCCTCTTTGATGTCATTCCTGTTCCTCTACTGCCACTTCCTCTACTTCAATATTTTTTCATAAGGTATCATTCATCAGTCCTTTATGTTCTACCAGGATACATCTTCGTGGTATCTGAGACAGCCAGATGAGACATTGTACACTATTACTAGGAAAGGAAAAATCCTTTATCTTTCTTTCCAAAACAGTAAGGAAGCTATGGGACTTTTTAAAATGTCCACTATGCTGTATAATTATTTAAATGTTATTTCTTTTCCTTTGTATAAGAAGGGTCTGTACCTACACTTTACAGTTAATACCATGCATTACACTTAGGTGCTAAGCCATCCATCCAGCCATCGCCTGTCAAAACTAATGCAAAACACGTATGTAATTCAATGCGCCCTTAAAGTCAGCAATGATCTACTACAAATAGCCTAAAGAGAATTCCAAGGAACAAAGCCCCTCAGAGAACAGTCTGTCAGCAACTTCAAATACAGAAACTAAAAAAACTAGAGTAAACACAAGTAAGATCTTAAAGATCACAAATTACACATTTTTAGTATAGATAAATAGAGACATTAATATGGAAAACAGAATGTACAGTAGCCCTGTGGTACTATACAATACATTTTTTAAAACTAGAATTTTATTTTTTTAAAATCTCACTTTTCAGCTATTATTTTTAGAAGAAATATTTAGTCTTGAGTTTGGTTTTTTTTTAATAATTAAACACTTGAGAAAGTTATTAAAGATACTTGAAAGTGTTTAATTAATCTTTAAAAACTAAGATTACTATGTACAAACCTCAAAGATGCCTATTGAAGCTACAAAATAAATATATATAAAGAAAAACATTATAATATCTGTATCAAAAGAATAACTGAACTAACTGTTCTTGATCAAAGTACTTTATGAATGCAAGAACTTATCACGAAGATGAAACCTGTGTTTCATAAAAAGAGTCATGTGTTAACTAGAATTACTTTTTTCTTGCTAAGGCACTTTCAAAATACCTTTTAATATAAAGACTAGACTTGGTGTTCCAGTCAAAACAATTCTTCCACTGATCAAATGAAAGTGAGGCTTTCTCTATGCTTGCTAATAAAACTCTTCATGAAAGAAATAAAGGCCTATCAACTCATGAGTCAATCAATTCTTCCATTCCAACAATCAATGGGGAAGTCTTGAAATATTTGAAACTAAGCCAAGTACTACTCCTTGCCAACAAATGCCAGTTAGATAGAACTAACAGAATGAGTCATACCAAGATGTACCAGACCAATTTGTTAGTCTTTGCAGAAAATTAAAAGCAAATCTGTAGTCACATTTCTCAGGTAAAACATTGTCCCCTTCCCATTTGCCTAGTTTGACACACTGCTTCCCAATTTCAGATGAAAGTGTCTCTTCTATCTGAATGGACTCAGTCTAGTACCAACTGCACATAAGAGGTGATCTTGCTGTATGCAGGAACTACTCAAGGGGGAATTTCAGAAGGCTTCTAACAGTTCTTTACTGCTGTGTTTTCTCCAGGAACATAATTTCCTGACAAATCTGTACACACAGCTAACATCGTGGCTGCCATAAGGCCACACACTTTGTCAGACATACCTGTCAAGCCATATGGAGGTGAAGCAATGAATCCATCTAGTTACCTTCCAATTGCTTAAGAAATTGGAATAAGTTAGTTAACTTTTAAAAAATACAATTTAAGATAATTCAACATTGTCTTAAAACATTATTAGAACTGACTTTCTAGTTAGACAAAAGTAATTAAAAGCTACAAAAAACACCCCAAACCAGGCCATCTTAATGCAATGGTTCTTTTCATATTTGGTGCTCAAACAAGGCGTAGCTTGGAACGTGTATTTGTTGAATCTCTTAATTTTTAATAAATTCTAATAAATCTAATTTTTAAAGCAGGCATCAGCAACAATATTTGTAACCAAGTTAGAAAAATGCAGAAAAATTGAATGCAATTTACTGATCTACAACTAATTGTTCCTGCACACACAACGACTCTACAGTAGAATGAGACAGAACTCAATACACCATACACACTGCTTTGCACATTAAAAAAAGTTGGGTAAAACTACTATAGCAGCATATTGTGCTTAAGCTAAACAAGGCAGGCATTATTTCCACTGAACTCTACAGAACCCCAGTGACAGTGTGAAGTGACTGGGGAAAGAGTACACATTAACATAAAAATTCTGAGTCTACTGGAGAAAAGCAGCTTTGTAGAAAGCTGCAGAACTGAAGAAAAAAAAATCCAGAGCATCTATACAGTACAGCATAGTAAATGCCTTCCTACCCTGAAATACTCTAAGAATTGAGTTTGGGTTTTGGTAGTTGTATTTGTGTTGGGTTTTTGCCGTTTGTGGGGTTCTTTTGGAGAGGGGTGAGAGGTATTTGGTTTTTGTTTGTAGAAAAGTTATTTTATTTATTTTAAGAAGTTAGTACAGTCTGTCCAATAGACAGCTTGTTTTCTAAGTAACATCTATAACTCTGTGTTCCTGCTGTGTTGCAATATCAGTCTAATTCCAGTAAGAAATAAATTCTCACTTCTCTTTTTAATACAGGGAAGTAAACTAAATATTATTGCAACAGAACCTCAGCAATCAACAGCTAATTAACAAGCAATGGGCTACTCTGAAGTGAGGAGGCATCTAGAGGAAAGTTTGCAGATCTCCACTTCAGCCTCACCAAATACAGAAACAGTTAGCAACCAAAATATTCACGTGGCGGGAAAAAAAAATAAAATTCTTCCCAGTTCTAGTTATCATCAACATCTCACAATTGTAAACAAGACAACAAAAGTAGATCCTGAGTCTAGGCAACGGACATGTAGGCAGTACTTATCTGGAAACGTTTGCTTCCAGAGAAGGAATGAATACCACTTGGCACACCACATATGTGGTCAACTGAAAGATTTTTAAAAACATGAATCAGTATCAAAACCAGATGTTTTCTGATTCAATTAATAAGCAGATTTTATAAGAATTGAATAAAGAAGGTAGAATGTACATTACGTAATAAATTAAGTGTGAATGATAGACTGCAAAGAGTCATCCGTAGAATAGACACAGACGCTGCCTTTGTGAGGGCAATTTTTTAAAGAGAGCACAAGAACTGAAAGTGCTCAAACAATAAGAACTACCCACTTCCAATTCATCATAAAGATAGCCTTCATAGGAACTATGGGATATGAGTAAGGCCTTCTTCCATGCGATGAAACAAGGTCATTTTACAACATTCTGTAATTTAAACATAATTAGAGAAATGTGTTCAAATTGTGCTTAGCTCTACCTCTGCTAACTAGAGAAGAAAGCACAGGTAGAAAACTATTTTATCAAAATATTTACTGAGCAGTATGCTCAGCAGAGTTCGGCAGTTGCTGGGCTGAGCACTTCAGGGAAATGCACCATGTAGAAAGGACAGAGTAGCAAGGTGGTAGTATTTGAATAAAAATAATGGGGGTTGCTGTCCACATGCAAATCAGCATGGTTATCAGGGGGTGAAAGGAGATAGTAAGTATATTGTAGGCAAAGCTGATGATTAGAAGTCAGTAAGAGCAATAAAAAAAAAAAAGAAAAAAATCTGTCAGCTAGAAAATTTAAGTTATATTTTAACAGTCCAGGCATGGAGTTGGGAGGAAGAAGGAAAAAGAGGAAGAAGAAAGTAAGTTAACTATAAAGAGAACTGCTGGAGAAAATTTTTAATAGGACTAGACAACTAATTCTAACTAAAAATCACAATTTCTTTACCAATGTTTACCTCTACTTCTAAATCTATACAACATCCAGAACAAATCAGTTTTGCAGTCCTCCTACCCATGGTTTGGGGAAGATCAGAGCTCTTGACTCCTCAGGTTAGGAAGCATATGAACATATATGCCTAAAATACATACCAGATATAAATGTATGCTCCAGTAGGGCCAGGAGGTTTGCATGTGCCAACTGAGCTCAGTCCTCTAACTATGTGGATCACATGCACATAACCTCTTGACTGAACTGAAGCAAAAGGAAAAGAAGTTGTTGGACAATTTTATTATTTTAGAGCAAGGATAAAGGATGGAGGAGAGTATTACATTAGTGTGTGAAACGTTGCCCATTGTGTGGGTGACGAGTGGCACGCACATTCCAAATAGAAAGCACTCTTATCACCAGCCCCTCATCACACATCCACCGATGTTACGGCCAACACTGGGGGCAGGATTAGTATGAGGGAATGATTTTTCTGGCAAAACAAGTAAAAAGAAATTTGATTTAGTTAAAACTTACTCATATTTCCACACAGCACCAAAGTAATATATTTTTAAAAAAAAAAAACAAATTTTAAATCAACCAGGTGAGTGAAGTATTAATACGTCATTCACTTCAGTTGGATATTCACAAAGAAAAGAGACAAGTTATTACAGATGTTTGATCAGGATGGAACTCTCACTCTATCCCAGTACTCCAAGATACCACTACTTTTGATAGTGCTGTACACAGGGTCACATACATTGTGACCCTGAACAAAACACCTGATGTCCATCCAGAATATTTGTCTGATTATGTTTCTACAAGATCCTTCTAAAGCAGTTACCTTTATTAGTTCTCATTTTAAAACTAAATTTCAAGTTTTAATCTCCTGGAACCAAAAGGAAGATTTTAAATTTCCTGGATGATAACTTTAAAAGTTTAAAAACTAACAAACTATATCTCTCTGCAAAAACTTATTGAATATACCATGCCTCAGCAGCACCAAAATACTCAAAGTTTTCAATTTTTGTTTAAGAAATACAGTCACAGGTATAACTTCGCTAGGCCCTATACTTTCTGTAGACTTGCACCTGTTCCATTGGCAACTGTCATGTTGTTCCTCTGCCATGAAGGTATCTGGTTTCAAATTTTGCTTCAGTTAACTTTTGTCAAATCAGGAAATCTGAAGCTACCAACAATGAAATAATTACTTTAGTATATAGTTGTAGAAGCCATGCACACAACACCTTCCGGTAAACCACACACACCTAACACAATGGAGAGCCTTAGTTTGCTATGTGATCTTAATAACAACAACAACAAAATTACAAGGGCAACAGGAATACAAATATGGAGCTTCAAGACAAAATTATCTTATTTCATAAAACACACTTGTCAACTACAACATCATTTCACCCTATCAATTTTTATATTTTCAGTTCTTTAAAGAGACACTCTGCTACAACAAAAAAAAAAGAAAAAGAAAAAAGAAAGTTTAAATTTAAAAATAGCCTTCTTTTTAACTTTTTTGCTACATCACTTCATTCCCTTAATACAAAATGTCAATTCCAACAACACATTATAGTGGTAATAATCCTACGACCGAATAAGTTTCCTTTCTACCTCATCCAGTAACAGCACAATTAAGTAACTTCAAACCTATCATGGCTGTACACACTAACACATTTAACAAAAAGTATTTTAAACACTTCTTTCAATTGGGTAGTTTAAGAGTGCTGTTTGAAAGTCAAACTATATCAAATGCAAAGTAAGAGAAACCCAAGATTACCTTGCTAAATCTAAAAGAACCGTAAATGCTGGCTGCCCTGGAGACTAAAGTTAGCTGAATGTATACAGCTGACATATAATCCACGCTCTTCCTCCTCCTCAGACAAAGCTACCAACTGCCAAATATAATTTAATAATTAGCAGATGTAAAGCAAAAGGGCTAGACTATGACATCAGTTCATCTACTTCTTTGAAAATAGCTTTGAATTAAACCTGCAGCCCTCTCTGACCTTCAAAATTCTAAGAGAAGCTTGCAAAAGAATAAAACAGGAAAAAAACAAATAACAAAAAAATCTGTTTACAGGTGCATTCTAAATTTTTAAATAAGCAGAAAGATATTTTTAAACATTCTCGTTTCTTTGTTACTTTAGAGAAAGGTGAAAACAATCAGAATTAAAAATCAAAGTCACATTCTTTGTATTCGGCTTATAAACATGGTATGGTGCTTTAGAACCAACTGAAAAATAAAAGCAGGCAAAGTAGAAATTGACAGTCTATACAATCTGTCAGTCACCCTAACATAATTAGCTGTTATCATCATTAATAATAAAGATTACTTTTCTACAATCTCCAAGAGGCAAATGACGAAAGGAAGGATGTCACATACAGAAAGGGCTGAATTCCTTTCTAAGGAGACAGTATATATGCTTAACAAAAATACATTTAATGAAAGCATTTATTCTTGCTCCTCTTAGAAATAACCACTTCAAAAAATGTTTACAGATTTAGTTTATATTTTTGAGAAAACTTTGTTGCTGTAGCAGACTTTGATCCTCAGCATTTGCTGGCATTGAGCCCTGCCCTTCCTGAAACTGTTCAGAGCAGTTAATGTCACTAGTCTTAAAGATGACAGAGAAATCTCAAGAAATTTCAAGAAGAAAATCTTCCTGTTTATTTTTTGAAAGCGTGATTCCTTTCCGTCCTTATCACTTTCTCCCATCTGCAGTAAGATGAAACTGAAAAACCATACACAAGTGGACAGCAGATGAAGTGGAGGAACTGGGAAAATTGATTTTGTATTCCTCCTCCTTCCCTCTCCCCACACATCCCCACTCCCTCCCCATCCCAGGCTGCCATGCGTGACAGAGTATACACTCCATCCACACGGAGGAATTTGATGAGGCAGCAAATCAGGCTACCAGGATAAATGACAGGAGTGAGATGGCAACACAAAGAGAAAACTGCAAAAAGTCTAACAGGTAAGAACTACCAAGTATTGTTCATAGCAAATAAATAACTTTTTAGAGGGCTAACAAAGATAGAGTACTTATGAGAGCTCTATTTTTGAAAGTAGATGCTTCCTCACTACCTGCCCCCTCCCCTCCATCTTTGCAACTAGACAGGGCTCAGAGTGTGCTGGGTTAATAACCAGACCAGGTCAGCCTGCAAGAGATTATTTTAAGCTGTCTGCATTTTTTAGATAGGAGTGGATGTGACAGGCTACCCAAGAGAAGCCCAAATATTACAAGAGGTCATCGGTATCATATTATCTATATTAAGACTAAAATTTACTGAGAACAAAAACTTAAGACATTCCACAGAGAGGGTAAAAATATTACAGCGCAGCCAGTTTCACAAAGTTTAAAGCACTGGTAGTTCTTTTAGACAATCCATTTTGACCCTGGCAAATGCTTCCAAAATCTCATTAAATCTTTCCCTGCTAATGAACTGAGCCTGAAGAAAATTCTGATGTCTATTACCTTGCTACCTAAACTCACAAACCAAGGAATAAACAACCTACGCATTTTCCCCCCAATGTGATTAAGAATGAGCTGCAAACAACC
Source organism: Eurystomus gularis (assembly GCA_013400335.1). NCBI lineage: Eukaryota > Metazoa > Chordata > Aves > Coraciiformes > Coraciidae > Eurystomus > Eurystomus gularis. The sequence goes on from VZZY01017319.1 coordinate 45,952, forward strand.
TTGACTTAATATTTTTGATTTCTGGAATTCATCAATATGTTCTCTCCTTGGAAAATACACATTGGTTTCTCTCCTTTTCCTATACATTTTCTCAGAATCACACAGAATCACTGAATAGTTGAGGTTGCAAGGGACCACTGGAGATTACCTAGACCAAGCCCCCTGCTCAAGCTTAGTCAGATATATTGGCTGCTCATGGCCATATTTGGTCAGGTTTAAGCATCTTCAGGGATGGAAAATCCAAAACCTCTCCTGGAATCCTGCTCCAGTGCCTGACCACCCGCACACCCTCAAGTCTTCTCTTATGTTCAGGCAGAATTTACTGTATTTCAGTTTATGCCTATTACCTCTTGCCCTGTCACTGGGCACCTGAAAAGAGCACTGAAAAGAGCCTCGTTCCATCCTCTTTACACCCTCCCTTCAAATATTTATACACTGATGAGATCCGCCCAACCCCCTGCACCAAGCCTTCTCTAGGCCAAACAGTCTCAGTTCATTCAGCCTTTTCCCACGAGAGGTGCTCTGGTCCCTTAACTTTCTTTGTGGCCTGCACAGGATGCTCTCCAGTATGTCCATATCTGTCCTGTACTGGGAAACCCAGACAAAGCACAGTACTCCAGGTGTGGCCTTATCAGCACTGAGGTGTAGGACCACCTCCCTCAACCTGCTGCCAACACTCTTACTCAGACAGCCTGAGCAACCTGCCCTAGCTGACCACCCTTAAGCAGGGGGGGTTGGACTACACGATCCCAAGAGCTGCCTGCTGACCTTAGCAATTCTGCTATGTGTCTAATAAAGTTTAGCTTCTGAAAACAATTTTCTTTGCACCAAATGCATGCTATGTTTCCCTTGAAAAAGTTCTATCACACTATACTCTACATATATTATTGGATTAACTTTACTGCTATTTATTCTTTCTTTCCATTAGTTTCCAAAAATATGTTTATGCACGAATTACATTGTTCTATTCACCCCCATATCGTAACTATCAATATCATGTACAAACTGAATAGTTCGGGTTTTCATTAATTCACACAAAAGCATAAAGTCTTCAGAAGCAGGTTCCTTCCTAGGTCACAAATACACTACTAAAATACTAAACTTCAGATCAGATAAGTTGTCCCACATACTTATGTCCCTATACAAGAAACATCAGAAATATGAAAGGAATAGTGGTTCAGTAGCTAGTCATTCAGTGTATCAGTAGATAAAGGTCAACACAGGTGAATTTACCTTATTTTTTTTTATTATTTAACAGGAAATATGGCACTGGATGCAAAACTAAGACCAAATGCTGCATTTAGGTTTACTGATTCTATATTCACTGCATATATTTGGACACATGCTCTCAATCAGAAGTTCACCCAGGAAGCAGATGATGACACAGATAAATAAGCTAAGTTTATCACTTAAATCTGGTACTTCTACTACTATATTCCACGCGGATGTACAGCCTTTAATTTAATTATCTGTTCCTCTGCCTTAACAGTACATCTACAGAAATAATGCATACATGTGCAGTTGCAAGAGCTAAACAAACTAATACATGTAATTTAGGTCCCTTTTTTAAATAGTTAAAATTAAACATGTCTCAAACAATTTGTTCTGTGTTACCATTTTTAAAATACCTCTTAAACAGAAACAAACTTCAAATGGTTTTTACTTTTTAGTTAGCACGCTTTAATAAATGGTTAACTACTTAACTTTCTTCAGATACAAAACCACTATCAGTTTTCTACAAGGAGAATAGTTTCCTTTCTATCTTTTTATGCCTGTACTTACAACAGAAAAAAAGAGTAAATAAGAGCAAATAAGTCTTACAGCCTACAAAATACTCTAGGTTTACTTTTTTCATAATCAGGTTTACCAAAATTACTAATCAGTACCAGTGCTACCACGATTGTAAACTATACCCAGAGAATTATTTTGACATATGCACTTTAGCAGGAAATGTGGAACAAAAATAAACAAACAAGAAAAAAAAAAAAATCAATACGTATTTAGTTCATGAATGAGCAAACCACAAGTTCAATCTCCCCACTGTAAACAGCAATATTTCTTGTTACATATTTTGGAAATGATGAAAGAAAAACAACCTCAGCAATATATCAGCACGTGCAAGGTTAGACAGATGCAATCCTCATTCTTTTTGCAACTTTATTATATTACAACTACTATTTCTTTGAACCATAGTAAGAGAGCAAAAGAGAATTACAAGTTGTATTTTTCAGTTTCTTCAAGATTCCTTTAAACAGCTACTATGCCCTGGCTGACTGCACAGCCAAAAGATAAAGAAAATATAATACCCAAAGTAGCTATCATACAATATTAGACTAGATTTACCAGTGTTAAGTTCTTGTTTACTACAAAATCAGCATTATTCAAATGTGGATACTCTCGACAACACGTAATATAAAACATTATAATATCATCCTCTCAGTCTGAATATTTCTGAAGCAGAACACACTGTATGAGAAGTAGCAGGTAAGATTTTCAGAATTATGTTCTGCACTGCTATTAATATAGAAGAGCTTCATTAGGGTCAGTAACATGGGAGTCTGGTGATCTTATTTCGTATTACAGAACAGTCTAGTTATTGACAAATGGAGTCTTGGATGAAAAGGGGAAAGAAACTATTAGGTTGATGTGAGCAAAACAAAGCCACTTAAAATCTGATTAGTGATAACATGTAGCTATTGAGCATCCATCTAGGGTAACTGCTGTGGCACATAGAGGGGCTCAGGTGGCTGGACAGAAAGTTCCATTTTGTTTCTTTCATCAAAGCATAAGCCAACCATGTCAAACCACTGGCAAGGAAGGTCAATTATTCAGACTGCCCTAAATCTATGATTCTTTGAATAGATTGACAAACCTGTACAGAATCCAAAAGCAGTTACCTTATTTCATACAAAAGTCTGAATATATAATAAATATTTTTTAAAAAGAAGAAAAAAGGTCTTTCAGATTTTTTTCCCCCTCTTCTGGAAACAATATGTAGTTGGAAATGAAAATTACAAGTTTTACTGGTGTCATCAATATGATATAGACAGAAAACTACTACACTGTAAAAAAAGTACAAACGGGAATTGCATGTAGAACATTATAAAGTATAAAGCAGAAATTATCTTTGAGCCTGCATTTGGAACACCTGGAATATTCTGTAAGGACAGCTCTATCTGTTATCTTCAACAGGCTCAGGTCCTTCACAATCAGTTATCAGAAATTCCGCTCGCTCTGCTCCGTCTCCCATGTTTGGCTTGCCTCCCTAGTCAGATCTCATTGATACTGTAGATGTCGGTCAGGGGAGCTACATGACTACACCTGGCTCAGTCAGAAAAAAAACCCTATTGCCTCACGTCAGATGCAGTCTAGTCAGAAAAGCTGGCCACCACCTTGGACATTAGATGCTTGAACACCAATTTTTACAAATGTAGCTTGCCTCCTAGGCAGATATAGCTTAGCGATGAACTTGCAATCATTAAAAGATTCTGGGACAGTTCCATTTAAAAAGAAAAAAAAGGAAAAAAAGAAAGATAAAGAGAAATAAAGTAAATAAATTCTAGTTTTATTTTTCTGCCCTAAAATATGAATATTTTAGAAAAAATGGATCACGTAAAATAAGTTTTTGTCAGAGAATAGAAGTTTCTAACCAGCTTCAGTAACGATCTTTTACACTCTTCCTGTGTAAAAGAACATAGAGTAGTGGAGCACTGTATTCACTGCAGAAGTATGGTGCTTGAAAAGACTGGAAATCAAGAGACTAGAATGAATACAATAAGAATATGAAGCCTAACTTATTAAATATAATGTATTTATAATCATATATAATTTATAGTTCATTTATATAAAATTTATCTACTCTTACAAAATGCAACATTTCAGTTATAACAATAATCAGGAAAAAAAGCTACATTAGACTAGTTTCTTATTACATTTACTTATTTTCCTAGATGTTAAGGCAGATAACCCCTTCTTTTTGTGCATAAGAAAAAAAAAGTGACTACTACAAAAATTAGCAGCCTAGCTTAGAAGATGACCTAAATTTAACCCAATTTGATTTCACATTGATCATATCGTCACAATATTCTTAATTTAGAAAGAGAGGAGGTAAAAGGGACGTCACTCCTCACCCCCACAAATCTGCCCATTACATAGCAAGAAGGAACATGAGCACACCATGTCTTCCTATGATACCCACTGAAGGATAACTTCATGGAAAGTTTCCCACATGAAAGTGGGAAATTTTTAAGAGCTTCTCTTAAATAAAAGTTTTCAGCATTTTACTTTTCTACTTTCTCCTACAGCAGCTGTAAAACTGTGAAATCCTAAGTTATATCAAAGTGTAGCCTTAAATCTACAAACATTTATTACCTTTTACCTTGAATTTTCAGTGCACACTTCTGAGACATCTGACATTAGACTGCCCCAGGAGTGTTGAATGAGCCACAAGACATGCGGCCCTGTTCTCCCCCACAAAGGGAATCTCCCCCAAGTACTTCTCTCCCTATCTCTCTCACTGTATAATATGAGAAATCCATACTGCTGATTTTGCATATGTATCGTTGCTTTTAAGACAGTTTTCTTCAAACAGTTTGTAATAGACTGAAAGTTTTTCATCAGGACCGCAAGCAACCAAACATAATTCTGAAACTCTTACTCAAGTCTCACACAATTATACAGAATTTATTTTCCACTTTTTATCATTACCAATATGATACTCCATTCTTCAAACAAAAGCAGTTACAGTGCATATTTACAATGTCTGACAGTGACCAGATTACTAGATACATTAACCAAAGAATTATTTATGGGGCAGATTTCTCTTAGATTATCATACTCTCGGTGAACCCATGGAGTGAAAACAGAATGAACTCATTTGATAAAGTCTTTCAAGTTTGTATTGAAATATTTCCCAAATGTTTGCATGTTGTTGAAAGTAAGCGTTTTATCCATAAATCCCTCAAAGAGGGTTTTATTCAGAAGTCAACATGCATGAACACATGGACAGGAAGGTATTAATTCCTCAATAAATTATTCATTTCTCCACTGTGCTGCAGGGAGCATGTCTTCATTAGATGACAGATTGTGTTCAGCCAATATGAAGTACTTCTAAACCTGAGCTATACGCTATAAAGTAATCCAGTTGGACTAGATCAAGGAGTTGGCAGAATTAGGAGCTAGAGGAGGATCATTACACCTCTTAAATTTTTGCTGCAGAAAATATTGAGATGTCACGATTTTTGGCAACTGTAGGCTCAGGATTTTCTACAAGCAGCCTAATTAGCCCTTACAAAAGACACTCTTTCAGCATATTATGCTAGTGTCTATTTCTGGTCATACTAGCTCTTTTCCAGAGGAATACCAGTCTAAGAATTTCCAAATCACCAAAATTATAATTTTATTTTTGGCTTATGTGATGCATTAAGGAATGCAATCATCCTTCTGTATAATAACAGCTGTATAATAAGCATTGCCTCAAAGTGATTGTACCATATGCTTCAATATTAACAAGAAGGAATCTGCCAAGTAACAGATTTCAAAAAAGGCTGAACTTCACTTGTATGCTGAGCTGTATAAATGATCCTCCTATGGGTTTGTTAAGATGCTTTAGATATCCCAAAGAAATTCAGTTTGGCAGATGTCAAATATCAAGACAGACATTGGCACAGCTGCCACTGGATTTAAAAGGTAGGGTAGTACTACAAACATACTAAAAATGTATTTGTTACTGGTTAGAAATTATGCTTACCTTTGGCTAGAAGGATTCCCAAAGGATATCAAATTGAGTCACTTTTTTTCTGATATCAGTAAAATGGAGATATCTGCAAGCCAAACAAGAAAGGCTTGGTTTTTTTTATTTTTAGGTGAACATGTCCACTTATGATACTATGGCATGAGTAAAAACAATAATCTGCAATGAACACTTACGTCAAATGACATGTATACATGAAAACAATTTATACATAATAAAATAAAATAAAATATCAAGAGTGACTCAATGGCTTTAAAATTCAACATAGTGTAACACATACCACGTATATGTGTTGCAACAGCGAATTTAAAGCTGTTATCTGTGTCAGTTACTAACAATAACTGAAAAAAAAAAAAAAAAGAGCTTAGGTAGGGAAGAGGTCATGAACCAGTAGCTGCTGAATCAGACCGTTTCATTATGACTCTGCTTCAAAGGTCATGATAAAGAGCCCACAGCTACTCCTAGAACCGTATTATAAAAAGCAAGCAGGTTAATAATATCTTCTATTACAAATACGAGAAAAATTCATGAAGTTCCATAAAGTGCTTTGAAGGAAGACACTAGTCAGTTCATCCAAAAAGCTTAGAAACATTCTATGAGAATCTCTGAGATGACTTACAGCCAATAAAGTATCTAACACTGCAAACTTCATATTTGACATTTTATTTTTTACATTTACTTCGGAACGAAGTAAAAGTATATGTCAAGTAAAAATATTTTAGATCCATCTGTCTGATGAACATACAGAACTACAGAACATAGAACTATCACGAACCAATAAGGTAATCTGGCTTTCTAGTTTATATCTGCACCAACACAGTTTCAAAGGGAGTTCATTTTAGCATGACCTCAGATAGCAAAATCTAGCCTGAAAATACACAATGTTACATTCATTTTGAAAGAAAGGAAAAAGAAAACACACACAGCAGGAACCAATGTTATTTCCTGTACTAAATCACCACCATAGGGATAAAAATAATTCTACTAAGCATTTTACAGAACAGTCCCTATAACTGAAAAGAACACAAAGCCTAAAAATCCTAAGTCAATTGCAAATCTAGGTATTATAGACACCAGTAATATAAACAAAAAGCCCATAGAGATGGAAAGCACGACAGTTTGCTATTATCCTCATTTTAGGCCCAGTCAAAACTAGACAGCCACTTAAGTTTACTTTTACTGGTGTGCTCACAGTAAGAAAAATCTCCTGCTGTAGTTATAACTTAGCACTTGATCAAACACTTTCACCAGTGCAGCTTTAACGGGAGAGCTAAAACAAAACTAAACTATACCAGTAGTAATGTTGATCAACATCATTAGATAACCAATCTGTTTGCCAACAGAATAAAAAAAAACCCAGGATGTTAAAAAGAAAAAACTTATTCCTAACCTAAAAATTACATCTGATTAAGACAAGTTTCAAACACAAACCTCACTCCAGTAAAAGCTGAAAGTAAAGCCAGAGACAAACATATAAACTCTTATTTTCATTCCTGAAAGAAAGAACTTGAGAACACAGTAATGACATCTAAAATCCCTAAGAAATAAGAGTATCCAAATTCTAACAATCCTTGCAAATGGTAAAACAGCTGAAGAATAAGAGGAAGTCCAGCAGGACAGATTTGTTTTCTCACCTAGATTATTGCTATATAGAAAATACATTAATACCTTTGTACAAATGGTGGACTGACATATATTTTAGTCTAATCTGACAAACTGAAGACAACAATTTAAAACAAGGATTACATAAATTTATAAATGATACACACTTCTCTATAAGTACAAGTCCAAATGTAAAACTGAAATCAAATCAAACTAAATCAAATATATATGAAGACACAAAAATATTCAATAAGCCTCCCCAGGCAGATAAGAATAATCAAAATCCATCCTTATTTTCCAATAGGAGCCTCTGGATTCACAAATCTTATCTGGATAAGAGGGAACATCAGCCATTAGTCAGCACAGAAGGAGAATCAGAAAAGTAAATAAATGAGAAGACAGCAATTGCAAAAATGGAAGTTAATTTTTTTTGAATGGCTATAGGATCTGGTCAATCTTCCAGAAGAAAATTGTTTCAATTTCCTAGAAATCACTTTATGAAAAAAAATTCTTTATGTTGCCTTTCTCACACACAAACACAAGTCTCCATACGTTGCAAACCACTAGAAGAGCAAGCTTCTGACTATCTGTCTGAAAGACAATTTCCAGATTGTCTATTTATGGGAGTAGAAAGTGGAATCAGTAGATCCACAGAGTAAAGTAGGATTTAGAGGATTATGTAGCTCTTTTGTGAGGCAGCCAAATGGGAAAACACTAGCCTTTGACTACACGTTAATTTTTTTTTAAGCCAAAGTTCTTATACAGAATACCGCAACAGAAAAAAAAGAATTCAAAAGTAATTTAATATATTTTTAAAATAATTCATTCTTCCACCAGCATTCTAAGAGTTTTCTTCATAATGTCCTGCCACCACATTCATGAAGATCTACAAATGAACAAAAATACTCAAAACTTAAAGTAATTATGTTCCTTTAAACTCACAGAAAGTAACAAATTCTAAATCAGAAATGAAGAATAACTATGCCTATTTTCTTAAATGTATTTTAAAATTTATTTGTAGCATTAGACGTCATAAGACTCCTGTACGTAAGGCAACTATCATACCCCTGTTTTTTTCCTGGGCATCTCATGCACTTCATTTGCTGGTTTCTTTTTCTAAATGTCCTCTGGAATTGAGAACTAGAGCCTTGCTTCTACAGGGAATGTCACTGAGGAAGCCAACCTGGCCATTGATAAGGCAAAAAAGAGTTCACATCAGAAGATATCTGAAATGCAGGTAGAAGTAATTCCTAAGTAGATTAGGAAGGCTGATCCTTATTAGTACTCCTGTTTGGCAAAAGATCAGACATTCCTGACTGTTGCCTGCCATACACTACAAAAACATGAATTTTCTGCATGAATCTTTGGTATTACTTATGCCCAATCTTTTAATATTTTCTATTTGTATTTTGTTATCATAGGAAAAGTGGAAAGAAAAAATATCAGTACTACACATCTGATTTTTTCCAGGCAAGTTTTCTTTCTCTACCCAAAAAGTTTTAGCTGTGCAGAAGAAACTGGTTTCAGACAAAATGGGCAGATGGGCAGCATCCTAGTCAGGAGAGCCTAGCTCTGAGCAGATTTCTGAGTGCTCTGAAACACTGCATAGATGGTCACTGCAGATGGAAGCTCCACGGTAAATTCAGTATGTCCAGATTATCAACTTGCCAGTCAATCTACACAGTAAGTCTGATGTATCCTGTGCATGCTTGATTCATGGTATAGGAGCCATATTTCTACTGGGATACCTGAGGGAAAACAGGAGATAGTAGCTCTTTTGGCGACACCCTACCTAGAATGAAGAAAGAATTGAAAAATACAGAGAAAGCAAACAAGCAGACCAGACACTTCTGGACTAGAAGAACACAAAACCAAATACAGGCAGCAAAAGAATCATTCTATTTCTTCTATAAGAACAAAGACAGGGCACATGCTCTATTCACCAAGACCTGCCAGAAGGTAGACCACTCTTAGTTGCCATTTACACATGCACGTGCACACACTCCAGTCATCTTTGCCAAATTAAGACTGAAATACCTGGACATTGGGATTTGTGCGAGGAACTGGATGCATCATGCAGGGAAAAATACCATTTCTGCAACATGGAACACTGCTGTTAAGACTTTTCGTATTTAAGCACCACTTTTGAAACTAAAAGTGGAGCTCAGTATCTATTAAGCAAGTAAGATTTTTTTCCTGTCCTCCTTTCCATGCTTACAATTGCCTTTTCTTGGTATTCAAGAATTAACAACTTTTAATACATGGAGCAAAAGAAATGACAAAACCTGCTACAATAAATGTCCATTTTCAAGTGTGACTACAGTGAAAGAACTGCAAATGAAGTAGATGCAGCAAATGAGCAGTAACATTGTATGTACATTCTTCTTTACCCCGCTCAGTTGTAGTGGCAAAGCCATTGTCTGTCCTATCAGCTTATATATACATCTGAGCTTTCAAGAGCCAGATTACAGTGCTTAAAGAGAATTTAAATACCTAATCCACAACTCTCACTGGTAATAAAGGTTTTTGATGGTGCTACAGGAGATAAATGAAAACCAAATAGCTATTCACAAAAATTCATTTTATAACACAGGAAAGAACAAGATAACCTGATTCACACCATAATTATAGGTAATATATTTCACAGGTAATGCAGAACTTTGAAAATACGTACACTCTACATGTACATTTGAAACCTTTACTTTCAGGAAAAATCCAATTGTGACATTACTCTAGAAAACACAACTATATTTCAAAAGACAGACCGCTGGAAGACAGATGTGCAAAACTAACTTGAACCAGTAATTAAAAGTACAAGTATCAAAAGTGCTTGTTTTTAAACAAAAGCCACATTCCATAAGCTCTTAGCTTTTATTTTGAAGCATAGCCTAGGGTTACACACAGGATTTGGGACCAAAACAAAGAGCTCTATATCATAACTCCTGCTTTGATTTCAACAACTAATGGGGGCATCTAACACTTCTCAGGGTCAAGACTGAAGTGATTACATGTATTTTGCCATCTACTTCCCTTCCGAACACTAAACTCAATTTAACTCTATATAACTTCCAATATCCCCAACACAATAGGCTGATCTCTGTAAAGGCACTTTTCCTTCCTTTCATACAGAAAATATCCTGTAAACAGTCTATTTCTCACTCTCCAAGTGACTCCTTTTGTTTATAGGAAGGAAAGGCAACAGAAATCTTGCCATAAAATGGTGAGAGCTAAAAAGTTTTTTCACTTCCTACTGTGCAGGTGTTTCATACATGAAACCTATTGTAATTCTTCATTTCAGAGAGACAATATGCTGCTTCTTTTTGAAATACAGACTGAGAAATAGAAAACAATAAGATTAAGGAAGTAGCAGCATGCTTTACGGTGAAACAAAACAAAGATATACAATAAACAAGCCATAAACAAGATTAACAACATATTTTCCCCCCTTTAGCTCTGTGTTACGAGACACAGAAAAACAAAAGGCACCAAGATTTAGAAAGTGAAACGTAAGAAAAGCATGGACTCAAGAAAACAACAGATAGCCCTGATCAGGCATTCATTTGGTTTGTATGGCACTCCAGTTCTCCCCAAGCTCCACCCTCTGTCTTTCCTTTTTCCATGTTGCTCCTGCTGTAATATAATCTTAAATGTTTTTCCAAGGTTCTGAACATAAACTAGATAAGGTAGTACCTGTGCTTCAAAACTTGTAAAATCCTTGGCCTTGCACATCACAATTCTTTTCTAGGTTGATTTGTGAATTGGGTTCTTCCTTCCAAATCTGTATGTTCTTTCTTAATTTTACGCTGCCCAGATATACATGTACAAATGCCTCTGTAGTGGGTCTGGCTCAGCTGGTCTTCCACATAGCAGCAGTGTTTTGAGCTGGGAGCTAGAAGGGTGTTGATAACACACCCGTGTTGTGACTACTACTGAGCAGGGCTCACACAGCACCAAGGCTCTTCCCAACATTCCGCCCACATGTGGGATGGGGTGGGCAAGATCTTGGGAGGGGACACAACCAGGACAGGTGACCTGAACTGACCAAAGGGATATTCCATACCATATGACATCAGCTCAGCTATAAAGCTAGGGAGAAGGAGGAGGGGGGGCCATTCCCTTGTCCTCCAGAGCAACAGCTACACATCTTGGAGCCCTGCTTCCCATGGAGTGGCCAAACATCGCCTGCTGATGAGAAGTAGAGAATAACTTTGTTTTCCTTTGCTTCCGCGNTGATAGAGCAGCTTGGTGGGCACCTGGCACTCAGCCAAGGCTAACCCACCACAGCCTTCGACTAAAAATAAAATAAATTTAAAAAAAATATTCTCCCTTATTTGACAAGATTTTTAATACTGGTTGCAATGGTACACTGTCTATTTAAAACCCAAACTGGAATTCCCCATTTACAGACTTTTCTTGGACTCCGTATTCTCAACTGCTGTACCAAAGCCATGAGCACAATGAAAAATAACTTGTGTTGGTTCAGGATGCCTGACACCTCAGTCTGTATGCTTGTTTGTGAGTTTCAAAAATACCAACATCCATCATAGTAAGAATTACATTCATCTCTCTAAGATCTGTAATTCTCTATAGCCAAGCGGTGTGTGGAAAATTCAAATCCTAAAATAAGTCAAACAGATGAGGATACAGAGGAGGATTAGGCTACATATCACTCAGTTCACAAGGAAACTGAGAATTTTATCACTCACATACTATCGCAGCACACTTCTCACAAATACAGTCACAATTAAATAAATTACAAAAATTCTATCACAAAGCCAAGTTTGCCTCTCCATGGAAGGAACACCTTATTTGATCCAGGCTGGCCTAACCTCACCAGCTACAGGGCAGTTTGCAGACAACTCACCATCAGCATGGATTTCCTAAGGGCAAGTCCTGCCTGACCAACCTAGTGGCCTTTTACAATGAAGTGACTGCATCAGTCAACAAGGGGAAACCTATGGCTGTCATCTATCTGGACTTCTGCAAGGCCCTTGACACGATCCCCCACAACATCCTTCTCTCAAAGATGGAGAAATATGGGTTCAATGGGCGGACTGCTCAGTGGATAAAGAACTGGCTGGATGGTCACATCAAGAGACTACTGGTCAACGGCTCCATGTCCAGATGGAGGAAGATGACAAGTGGTGTCCCTCAGGGGTCTGTGCTAGGACCAGTGTTGTTTAATATATTCATAAATGATATTGACAGTGGCATTGAGGGCACCCTCAGCAAGTTTGCAGATGATACCAAGCTGGGGGGTGTAGTTGATATACCAGAGGGATGGGATGCCATCCAGAGGGACCTGGACAGGCTAGAGAGGTGGGCCCAGATGAACCTTATGAGGTTCAACAAGCCCAAGTGCAGGATCCTGCACCTGGGCCAGGGCAACCAGCATTATCAGTATAGGCTGGGAGAGGACATACTGGAGAGCAGCCCTGTGGAAAGGGACTTTGGGGTGCTGGTGGATGAAGAACTGGACATGAAGCACCAACATGCAATCGCAGCCCAGAAGGCCAATCACATCCTGGGCTGCATCAAAAGAACTGTGGCCAGCAAATCAAAAGAGATGATTCTGCCCTTCTACTCTGCCCTGGTGAGACCTCACCTGGAATATTGCGTCCAGTTCTGGAGCCCCCAGCACAAGAAAGATGTGGACATACTGGAGTGTGTCCAGAGGAGGGCCACCAAAATGATGAGGGGAATGGAGCATCTCTCATATGAAGACAGGCTGAGAGAGTTGTGGCTGTTCAGCCTGGAGAAGAGAAGGCTCCAGGGACACCTTATAGTGACCTTCCAGCATCTGAAGTGGGCCTACAGGAAGGCAGGGGAAGGTCTATTCACAAGGGTTTGTAATGATAGGACAAGGAGTAATGGTTTTAAGCTAGGAAAGGATAAATTCAGGCTGGATATTAGAAAAAAGTTCTTTAACACAAGGGCGATAGATCACTAGAATGAACTGCCCAGAGAGGTGGTGGAGGCCCCATCCCTGGAGTCATTCAAGGTCAGGCTTGATGGGGCTCTGAGCAACCTGACCTACGTAGAGATGGCGCTACTTGTGTAGGGAGGCTGGACCAGATGACCTCTAGAGGTCCCTTCCAGCCTAGAACGTTCTATGATTCTATGATTGTTCCCAGTTCTACGTACCAGTTCCTGTGCATGCAACAAAGGAGAGATGCGTATGTGCCCAGTGGATGCATTTCCAAACTCTGAGCACCTAGCTGAGTGTAGCAGAGGGAACTGCATTTGATTACCAGAGAGCACACTGCCCCAACACTGATCTTGTACTTTAAAGCAAGGACAAGCCAGCTGGAAGGGCTGAGTGAGGCCAAGACAATATGAGGGTCATCAGACTGATCACCACTTTTTCAATCAAAACACTTTCAATGAAACATGCAATTACTTGGAGTTTGTTAAAAGCAGCTTTCCACACCAAGCTGAACTCTCATGTTATGTGATCAGCTACCTGAGAAAACAAATTACATCACTGCAGTCTGAATACTTAAAGATTTGATAATTTAGGGCAATTAATTACATAACAGTACTAATCTGAAGCACAATATCCACTCAGCTTTTGTCTGCCTAAGTCAGATTGACTGCTAAGAAGAATTGTTTATGGCATCTGCTGAGCAACCTGCTTTGGATGATCCCTTCTCTGAGATGGATAATAAAGAGCACTTGCTAAGAAACATAGAAGGTGGACAGTGCAATATACTCTATTGGTTCACTCTCCAATATAAGCAGCAGTGTAAATAGGCCTATCCTTAGGCCATCGTAATTTTCTTATATAGACTCAAATGTAACTAGATATTTATTCTGAATATAAAAAAAACCTAACGATGCTCTGACCTGGAAGATATCTCTCACATTTTGAATATCATGTCAAGTAAAGAATACTCTTCATTACGAAAACAAAAAATGTAACCTAGAGATAGCTCTACCTTTTGAACTTCCTTTTCAATTGGGAAAGGGTTGTGCATTACATACACCAAAATGATTTTGTAAGAAATTAACAGAACACCCCACGTTGCCTATCATTTCACTAGATGTCTTCCTACCTACAATAAATTGGCAATTAATATGGAATGTAATTATTTTTAATAGAAGGTAATAAACAAAAAGCTAAATTTTGATCATGCCACTTCACACACTGCCATCCATGTACACCTTCATTCCTACCTTTTTTTATTTTTCTCCTATGAAACAATGTTCAGCTCCAGGCATTTTTTTTTTCCTCCATTTGCAACACCTCACAAACAAAAGCATGTAATAATCAAGACCATAAAGACAGCATGAAACAATATGATTTATGGCACTACAAAATATCATGCTTGGACCATGAATTACAGAAAATACAGTAGATAATATAGAGTAGATAGTATAGCCACTTTCAGATCCACTCCATCTTTGCTGCGTTTCTGTTCTCTGCCAGGAATAGCTCGGTATTCAGTCCTCACATTCATATTTCTTTACTTTGCACTATGCCAGATGCCATCACAGAAGTGAAGTAAACAGCTTAAATGTGAGTGGCTCAGTATAACCACAGCAAAGTACCACATACCACAGTGCAACAGACAGGGGCTCCTAACTTCAGAGCACAGCAGTAAGACATTTGTAGTGCCTTCAATACCGCCTAAACACAGAAAAGAAAACCTTGTGAAAGTGTAAATGCTGAAAATACTAAAGATAAAGATGAGTTACCAGCCTGGAACTGAAGTTACTAAACGAGACAGAAATCATTTACGGTATCCACAGAAAAGCACATTAAAAAAAAAAAAATTAGAACAAAAAACAAGCCCCCCCTCCCCCCGAACACCTACATGAGGTAGTATCTGACATTTCCCAGTTAAAGATGAGAGGAATGCAGCAATTGCTTAAGCACAACTGCTTAAAAGCAGCAAAGATACAAAAAAATATTCACATCATAAAACAGATGTGAAATAACTAAATTACAGTGCTGTGAACACTATTCACAGAAATATATATATATTTTTTTTTACATTTTTTTCTTTTATATTGTTCCCATTGGCCTGTTTTATACTTTCTCATTAACTTTTGTCTGGGGTGAAAAAAATATTTTTTGTTGCTTTTTTGAGTGGAAAGCAAGATTTTAAGTTCTATGAAAAAACCCCAAACATTTCGTTATCAGCTCTGTTTTTTTTCCAAGAGTGAGGAGTAGGATGGTTTTCAAATGCTATCCATGGAGGAGATTTTTTTAATTATTATTTTCTCTCAAAAACAAGAGAACAGTTTTGTGAATATCATTTGCAAACAACTCCTGTGTACAGGATATGCCTTTTGCCAGCATTGTTTGCTTTTTCAAATAAACTTATGAGCCACAGTTACTTTAGAACAGGGTAATAAAAGAAAGGGGACAGAGGATGAACAAAACCCTAATCAGTTTAAGTTTTAGAGTGGCCGAGAGAGATTTCTGCAGTTTATGCAGTCCAATCTTCTGCTCAGAGCAGGACTGTTATCAACACTAGAAAAGGTCAGGCATGGCTCTCTTGAAGTCTTCAAGACCTCCAAATTCAAAGACCCCCAAAACTCAACAGCTTCTCCAAGCAGCGTGTTCCAGGGCTGCACTGGCCTCCCAGTAGTGCTCCTCCTCATGTCTGACCTGAACAAAACATATCACGGTTTGTGGCCAATCTGTTGCCACTGAGAAAAATTCAGCTCCATCATTTTTATAACCTGTCCATCAGGCAGCTATGGTATACTCTTAGGTCACCCAATAGCTGCTTCTTTGTCACAGTGAACAATTTTAGCTCTGTCACCCTCTCTTAGGTCATTTGCTCTAAGCAGTGGGCCTTACTCTTGAATGGTTGGGAACAAAACTGGATATTCAACATAAACCAAGATCTTTAGCATGCCATCCAGCTCTCCTACAGAAATACCCAGTAATTAAAGAAACTTGTCTGCCAGATTTAGAAATTAATTTTATCGTTTCTTCATTCAACACAATTATAACCTCATAGTGCTTTTCATACACACTGAAATCATGCATTTGCTTGAAAATCCTATTCAAAATTCTGTACAGTCCTCTTTCAACCTTAAATCTGAAACAACACTTAAAACATTGACAATGCCCAGAATTGCATTTAAATGTCTCCAATTTCCCTTCGAATATCAGAGACAAAAATAGCATAATTAGTCATCACGCTCATTCCAAGAATGTAAGTCTCATAATTTACTACTGTTGCTTTTTATAGTCAACACTCAATTACATGGTGTAATAGTAGAGTGGAATAAGCCAGATTAAAAACACACACAATGCAAAACAAAGAGGAGTATACAAGGTAAGTATGCAATAGAAAATAAAGAATTAATGGTGATCCTTTTGAGGAGTACCAATATCTGAGCTATCATCTGAGTTGGTGAGTACACTGTGACATACTGTAAAAAGAACACTATCCTTCTATCAGGTCCAGAAGGACTAGCTTGGAAGCAGCCCAAAAACTTTCAGCATCCCAAATACTATTAATCCATATCCACAAATCAACAGGATTTGGTGACAGATTTTGGGTACATGTTAATTCTAGCTGTACTGAAGTCAGAGAAAGTTTGTCATAAACGAAAGTCATTATGATTTCACCCATTAAGTGAACTGGGGGAAACAATACCTTTTATGAAGTTTGTAACAGTGGGTATTGTGGAATATGGTAGCTGTCTTGTACTAAAAAAAATGAAGACCATAAAAGTGTAAATTTTATATAAATATTTTGATATGAATAAACATTTTTGGAGGCTGGAATGAGATAACAGATCTTTATAGATATTACAAAATCGTAAAGGACTTCTTCAATTATTTTGACTAAGGAAACATTTTTACTACATTTTGGATTCCTGTTGCAAGTAGAGCCCAATATTTATTTACACTACAGTCTTGGGTATATCCTGTTTGCCTGACCACTCATGCAGTTTCTGTGAACTGTTACTAAATAAATAGTTGATATTACCTGTTGGGTGCAGGAGAAGTTGTTGGTTTTGGTTGCGTGNTACAATTACCACCTCTACTGCTGTTTCCAGGTCCTTTGTTCTTTACTGAATGACAAAACAGAAGAATAGTCAGTGAAGAAACTAAAAACTACACCTTGGTTTCTGGTCAGGATTGCCTTCTTTTGATTCCTTTCCCATTTATGTTTGACATGTACAATTTTTTCTATTTAAAAAAAAAACCACATAATTTTGATTGTACAAAACTTCCAGTTTAAATTCTTAAACCCATTATTCTTGCAGATAAAGTGCTGATAACTGGCTATAAACATAGCATAGTTTGTGTGGTTCTGAATGAAAAATACAGTCTGCATTTCAGACATGTTTAAATATGTCAGCCTGTCAATCAAACTAGAAGCATCCCAAAGGCACTACTGCACAACAAGAGAGATGAGGAAAGGCACAGATAATAACCTGCCTCCCGTAAAGCAAAAAATTACTAAGAACAAGGTTTGTTTGCTTTACCAGAAATATGTGAAAGCAGTATTTGTCATAGACTTTTATAGACTTTAATGTCTGGAGAAAAGAAAAAAAACAAACAAAAAACTACAATGCATCAAAATTACTGAATAATTAGCAGGGACAACAGTTTCAGTTTGCCATGTGCCATATACAGTAATTTTCTTTCCATCTTCAGTAAGATACACTCTGGGTTGGTGTATTTAAAGAGGCCACCTGCTGCTGAACTTACATAAATGTCCTTAACTGTGCAGCAGTTACAGCTATTCAGTATTTGTGAACCAGGAGTAATAGCCATCTATAGGATGGGAAAAAAAAAATAGTTGGCCAAGAGGCAAATGCACTCCCCATATTTTTGCACACAGTTTAGAAATTAGCATGCATCACAGAAATAAAAATGATGTTTAAAAAAGGCATTTACATCCTCAATTTAAAACTCCACTAGTTAATATTGAACAGATTTCAACATGATTCAGATATGACCTAATCTATCTCTAAATAAAACAATAGCAGGTATGGAACATATTTAAGGGCTTCAAAATAAATGTAAATATAACATAAGGTAACTACATTAGGATAATATAGTTCAATATATTCAAATAATTTTTCTGTGAAATGAAATGCAAATGACTACATTTGTGTAAAGAGAACAACTCATTCTCTCAATGTGCATATTCCAAGTCATGAGTTGTACTTCCCCCTCCCCTCCCAAACATTAGTTAAAATGGCTTTAAGTTTATGCCTAGGAGAGAGTGCAAATTAAAGTAATGAGCATCGTGTACCTTAATTGGGACTTCAAAGGACACCAAGTTTTTTTGCCATCTTTTATATCCAAACTTTTTATAGATAATCATATTTGAGAAAGACAGCAAGGCTCTGCACATTCACGCATTCTGCTAGCTAGTAAAGGTTGAACAGAGCTCAACAGCTTTGGCACCAGGCCATGCCACATCTGCTGCCTTAAAAGTCTCCCTCACTCATTCAGTACCTTGATCTTCAGTGTTGTGTGAGTGGAGCCCTTTGGTCTTGTTAACAACATTCTGTAACTAAGAGGAATCTGACCTGACCTGAAACAAACTTCCAAGGTTGCCAAAGTTCTAGAAGCACATCCTCCAGCCTCTGGAGAGACAAACAACACACTGTGCCCCTTGGGTGAAGTGAGTAAAGCACCCAGGGCCTAAGTGAGTTATGCTGTTGTACCACAAGGCCTGCGCTTGTTGAGGTAAGTGATATTTTGTTCCACAAGCGAGTAATGGCAAATCAGTAGAGGGGTGTGGGAGACAGAACAGAGTATGAGCAAAGGGCATGAGAAGTTTTACTGTAGAATGGATGACTGTATGTGGGAGGATAAAAGTATCAGAGTAGAAATTATGTTACTACAGTTTAAGAAAAAAAGGCATTCTAAACAGATTTAATTTATTGCCAAAAAGGTTGAAGGTCATAAACATTATTAGAAGCCCAGGTTTTAGTTTTCATAACATCCCCTAACTGCAAGGTTTTACTGTGATCAGCTCAACTATAAGAATTTTTATATTATTGCTATAAATCAGCTGAGCTACTAGCAATTAGTTGCAATTTTGTTGAAATCTAAATTTAAATGAACAAAACAGTAAAGGAAAAAACAAAGCAAATATCAAAAGCTGTGTGTTTATTTTGGTGTATGTTACCAAAACACAGGTATGTGATCAGATCTGAGAGTCAAACTATTACAGCAAGCAAAAGCTGTAAAAATGAAACACTGGAAAAGGGAACCATTACAAGGTAGGAATCTGTGATCTTCCCACTACGAATGTAAATGAAAGCCAAACTGCCTTCAGGAGGAGAAAAAGGAGGCTAGAAGGGGACAACCCAAGGGATATGTATTTTTTTCCACTTCAAGCTGACCCTTAGAAAACCTTAAAAAAACCTAAAGAGCGAAGTAGGTGCTGCTGACATAATGCTTTTAAAACTCCAGCACAACAGTTCTCAGTCACATTTTCTTAGCAGTGTGCAGTTTTTGGTACATTTTGTTTGGTTTAAGTACCCTTCCCATTGAGTAACCGCATCTCAAATTACCCAACTCAATTTTAGTGAGCTGGCCAAAATGAAGATGCAATACTTTTATAATTCTGTTCAAGTCATAACAAGTTAGAAAAGAGACTGACTTCCTGAATACTTTGCAATAAGTGTTTACTCCATAAACTTTGTTTCCTTGTGCTATTTGCTTTCTTCTCACACGTTCTTCTTAAATTTCTGTAAAGCATGTCACCTACAGCCATGTTGTTTTTAACTTCCATTTCTCAATTACTCAGTCACACCATGCAACATTCAGAATTGCAAATGCAGTTTTTGCTAAGGTCAACATTTCATTTGCATTAGTTTCATTACAAAGGAATATAACTGACACTCTTCGAAACTACTTCATTGTGCAAACAAAATGTTGTTAAAAGGGAAGATCAGGAGATTAATTTCAAAAGCTTAGTCCTGCTCTGAAAATAAAATGCCAATGAACAAGCTTTTTAAACCCACTAATAAATGGAAATCATGAGTAACTGACTTAAGAATCAGAGTCAAAAGCCTTAAATGAAAAATAAAACTCATTGCTATCTCTAACAAATTTTCAGCATAATTTAAAGTTTTGCAGATGTCTTGGAATTACTTAGTTTTGATTGTTGTATAAGACACATTTAGTTAAAAAAGCAGCAACTCTGTCTCATTTGTGAGCTGGTCAGCTGCAGAAGCTGGTTTGACATTAGATTCCAAGAAGGTCTCCTTAGCCACGCATATTCCATTAGCAATTGTGCCAGTCTTGATAAAATCAAAAGATTAGTTGGACTGCACCAAAGAACGTAGTTTAGAGGAAGGAAGCTCACATTTCACAGCTATGAAAATTCTAGGCAGACTGTTTAATTTTTCAAATGAAACACACTTTGGGACTAAACCTAGCACCCTTCAAAAACTGGGCAGATTAAGTGGAAGCCAACAGTTTACCTTCTGACTTTTCCAGTATGACATTACTTCATATCGCTTACCAAGTACTAGTTACTGTGTTCCATATTCCAAAGTATATTCACATGTGGGAAAGCAGATCACAGCAAAGTTAGCAAGTACTTAAGAGAGCTTCCGAGCTTTTTTTCCAGTTTTTAGGTAAAGTCTTGAGAGTACACATCAGATGGAGACAGACAGTTACTGATTCTAATATCAGCAGCTAGGATTAGGTTCAGCAAAGGTGAAGCAAAATTACTTCTTTGAAAAACACATTATAAGAAATCAGGATACAATACTGTCACTTTCTGAAGGTTCAATGTCAGATGATGTAAATATACTGAGACCTATACAATGCTGGAAGATACTCTGCATGTGAAAAAACCTCACTCTTGCACTAATGAAGGTCAAACACTTTGCACTTAAGATACTACTCTGTATCAAAATCGTAATAGCAGGGCATTAATTTGGAACATATCTACATTCATGTCAAAGCTGGAGGAATGTTTTAAATAAACAATAATGGGTCAAATCAAATACTTTCAAAGACAAAACAATTCCACATTGATTTTGAAAGCCTGCTTTTCACAGATTACTTTCTACAACTATGTTAGAAGTGAGGCAGCCTTCCATACTGCTACCACTCTATTTTAAATTACTATACTGTCACTGCTCGGTCTATAAGCCATACTCTACCTATCTAGGAACCCAACAAGAGCTACGCCTCACTGCCTTGGGTTTCTACAAGCACCAAGGAGAGGCTGCATCAGGAGCTGCAGCTCTATATAACAGAAGGATTCCCTAGATCAGCTCATCAGTGGTATACAAAAGAAATTACTGTTGGTACAGTCTGGAATTAAGAAAGTATTCCACACAGTACCACACTGAAACCAGAAGAAGTAAACGGACAAACTCTCCTGAAAATAAAAACTAAAACAGCTTATTAGATGAAACCTAAGATCCATCTTGGAATCAGTCCTACCTCATATTTTCAATGATGACCGTAACACAAAGTGGAAGTTACTAATGAAATCTTAATACAACACAAAGTTGCAAAGCACTGGCTCTACAGAGAACAGTAAAAAACATAACTGAGAAAGAACAAAAGGAAATTCTGAAGAACAATTTCATTCCATTTTTATTTTATGTTCAGAGTCACTCCCTCAAGAATTACAGGGTAAAATTTTGATTGGTCTGGTAGGTCACCAGCAAAAAACACCAGAAAGATAATAACCAGGACATTGTACTCAACATGAAGACACAACTTATTTCCAGTAGAAACAAAGCTTTAATGCCATTTTATCTGCCATGTACAAGACTGTGCAGAATGCTTCTTACATTATTATTAGCCATAACAAAACCACACAAACAGAACAGGTGTGAAGAGCCTTCTGTTGCCCAGCCATCATACTGTACAAGAGGAAGCTAAGGATTAATCTTCTTTAAAGACTGGTTAAAAGTTTGGCTAGATTAACCTCTGAAAAATGAGGTCTGACAGAGCAAGTTATCTATTAAGTATCAGAAAGAAAGAAAAAGAATTTAGGTTAAACAAGGATATTGGTAAAGGTTGCAATCTCAGCATGTGCTCACATACAGGTTAGCAGAAAATTCTAGTCCTCAGTAAAGTGAGTCCCCAAACAGCTTTCCACAACAAGTATGAGATAGGAGAAAACAAAACAAATCAAAGCAACCCATTAGTAAGTCAAAAGTGAGCGCAGCCAACTTACAAAAAAGATCAGTGATGTAGTTGTTTTTTTCTACAGCAACTGGATTAGAAAAGAAACAAGCAGTTCAGTTCAGGGCAAAGGAGGTTTCAGGCTGGGGCTGCTGATCTGTACCTATCATCAGTCTTAATTCAATGATTTTTGAAATTCATTAGCTTAATAAAATTAATGTTTTAACTCCTTTTGTTGAAAATATGACTCAAAAGGGCGTCAGACTAAGCTTCGCCATATCCTCTCACCTTTAGCAAAAAGTCTTCAGAAGCCAAGTCCTAACCCTCTCTGCCACTGACAAACACTATCTGTCAGGGTTATTTCAACTTTAAGGAATTTTACCCTGAAGGAAATTCTTTCCATTCCCTTTCCTGTGTGTTGTGCTTAACTCAGCACGCATTTACAACCTCTCTCATAGTGAAGCTGAATGTTATACAAAACCCTGAATTTTTAAACACTTAATAAAATTGATTATAAACACTAAAACAAGGATCTGAATGTCTGGTTCATGCTTTGGCAAACACAGAAATACTTTGGTAAACAATAAAAGTATAATTAGTGTGAAGTTAGATGAGCAAGAACAGGAATCATCTCGATCTTCTCAGGTTCTGCTGGCTCTTGTTTATAGTTAATGAAGCTAAGAGGTTAAAACTGAACACAAAAAGGTGCAAACAGCAGCTGTTTTCAGAACCACTTTAACTTGGATTTTTAAATTATTTGGTAAATCACAACTTTTTTTTTTCCAGTCACATGGACAACTCTAGCATAGATTATCCAAAGTTTCACAGTACTTAAATTAGTAATCAGAACAAAAGAACAAATGACACATGTAGGTTTGACTGGCTAAGAGCCAATTTCAAACTCAGGTGCCCTGCTCTCTAACAGTGAAACAATCTTTTGGAAGAGATCCAACAGAATCGCTCTGCAGAAGTTCACATAGTCAAACTTGAGCATTGCTAATCATGTTTTAGAACTCAGTGACAAGGTGAGCAAAGTATAGCTGAAGCCAAACCTGAAAGGATGCTATTTTCCTTGCTTATTCTTCTGTTAAGTATTATAGTTAAAAAATACTTAACCACCAATAATTTAGGCATTCCTACCAACTGGTTTAAACAAAGAATATATGACATGAGTGCATAATATTCTATTTCTTAGTCTTGTAAAAAAAAAACCAAAAAAAATCTTTCCAACATCATAGAAGATGATGGAGACTCTGCACAAATATTCTGTACTGTAATAAAGCGGAAACACAGGGCAGTGAAATACTAACTAGAATTCTTAATTATTAGACCAACTATCATAAGAAGTTGTGATATTTCATAGAATAATTCACACTGGAAGGCACCACAGAACATCATCTAACCCAGACTCCTGCTCAAAGCACTGAAATCAGACCAACTGGCTTAGGGCTTTGGCCAGTCTGCTCTTAAAAACCGGAAAGGATGTGGATTTCACAACCTGCGGGCACTACCTGTTCCAGTTCCTCGCTGTCCTCTGGGTGATTTTTGTTTCCCAATGCCAAATCAGAACCTCACTTGTTTTAGATGATGGCTACTACCTCTTCCCCTCCTGCCATGTACCTGTACCTATACAAAGCCAGTTGTCTCAGCCTCTCCTTATGTTCTCTGAACCCTTCATTTTGCTGGCTCTCCAGTGAACTTGCTTCCATGTTTCTCATCTGTTTGGGGAACCAAAATTGGATGGGGTATATCCAGTGTGGTGGTCTAAGGAATGCTGAATACCAGCACTGGCTATGCTCCTGTTCAGCAAGTCTAGCATGCTGCTAGCATTGTTTGCTGTCAGAGGGAAGACTGACATGCTGCCTCGTGTCTGCCAGAATGTGCTGGTCCCTTTCAGCAGAGCTGCTTCACTGGCAGTCAGTTCCCACCCTGTGCTGTTGCAAGGTGTAAGAACATTGACATGCTGGAGGGATGGTATGACATTCAGAGGGACCTGGACAAGCTTGAGAAGTGGGCCTGTGTGAACCTCATGAAGTTCAACAGGGCCAAGTGCAAGGTCCTGCACCTGGGTTGGAGAAATGCTCAGTACTAATACAGGCTGAGGGATGATGGCATTGAGAGCAGCCCTGTGGAGAAGGACATGAGCCGCCAACATGTGCTTGCAGCCCAGAAGGCCAACGGTATCCTGGGCTGCATCAAAAGAAGCATGGCCAGCAGGTCAAGGGAGAAGATTCTGCCCCTCTAGTCCGCCCTGGGAGACCTCACCTGGAGCACTGTGTCCAGCTCTGGAGCCCTCAGCACAAGAAGGCTATAAACCTGTTGGAGAAGGCCCAGAGGAAGGCCACAAAAATAATCAGAGGAATGGAACATATGTCTTATGAGGAAAGGCTGAGAGAATGGGGATTGTTCAGCCTGGAGAAGAGAAGGCTCCAGGAAGACCTTATTGCAGCCTTTCAGTACTTAAAGGGGGCCTGTAAGAAAGATGAGGGCAATCATTTTAGCAGGGCTTGTGGTGACAGAACAAGCAGTAATTGTTTTAAACTGAAGGAGGGTAAACTTAGACTAGATATAAGGAAGAAATTTTTTACAATGAGAGTGGTGAAACACTGGCACAGGCTGCTCAGAAAGGTGATAGAAGTCCCATCCCTGGAAACAAGATGTCCCTGCTCACTGCAGGGGGTTGGACTAGATGACCTTTAAAGGTCCCTTCCAACCCAAAGCATTCTACAATTCTATGAACATGCATTTATTGTTGTTGAATATCACAAGGTTCTTCATGGTCCCTTCCATCACCCTCTCTAAACAGCAAAGCACTGTCCTCAAACATGTCAACTACTCTCCCAATGTGATGTCACACGCAAATTTGCTGGGGATACACTTCATCTCCTTCTCCAGGTCATTGGTCAAGGTACTAAACAGGATAGGCCCCAGTACAGTATTCCACATGTAACTGGTCTCCAGGTGAAATAGGAACCATTAACTGCTATGTTAACCCTGACAATCCAGTCAGTCTTCCCACCCAAACCATAACACTGAAACATGGTTATACAGATGCTGTGAAAACCATGCTAAAAGCCTGGATAAATTCAAGGTAATGATGGGCAAGACATCATAAGCAGTATAAAATCTAATATGATGGCATTTACAGTTTCAGCATATAAAGAAAGGTCCCAGGACTATTGATAAGCATATAAAAGATACTCAGGAACTTCACACAAGGCCATTTTCACTACTGCTTAGGAGAGGAAAAACAAAAAAAAAAAAAACACAACAAAAAACCCAACAACACAAAACCCCAAGACAAAAAAATTACACTGGATTTCTTCTTATTAGGGAAGACTAAAGGACTAAAGAAAGGTATGTTTATTCATATGACAGAAAGGTGTTATGTTTCAGAATCCTCTAAATATAGGCCATGAAAATAAAAACTAATTTCACCACTCAACTGGGGAAACCCAAAGTCGTTGTTATCCCCCTCATACATAAATGATGAAATGGGAACAACTTCACACTATAGCAAAAAAAGCAATACAAAGAATTACTTACATGAAAGTTAAACTTATTTATCAATTTAATTGATTAGTATTTCATATACAGCTGCAACAGGTATGCTGACCTCTACTTAGGGGATTTCTAGTTGAGCAAATTTTCAGACAGTGACCCATAGGTGACTAGGAGTCTGGACAGCACTTGTTGAGAGCCCGTGAAAAATGGTTTGTCTGGTGGAGTTGTTTTTTCAACCTTAAAACCTGTTATTAAGTCACAGAGAGGACTATCTAACATATTTTAGATGTCTCTTATTATTACTTTTCCCCACAGTGGTTCCTGTAGATGCCACAACGAATTCATATAATTGCACTGAGAGATGTGGTTGAGACAGCTGGTAAGGAAAAAAGTGGTTTATGAGAATCTTTAACGTGCAACTTTAAACATCCCTGACCTACAGGCATACCGTATGTTGCAAAATGAGTGAACAGTTACATTGATACTGTTGGGTACAGTCTACATAAGAAGAACATTACCATTAAGCATCTATTTTCCCAGGAGACATTATTATTATCACTATATATATGTAAATATTCTATTTTAACACTCAGCCACAGTATTTTCATAGGCACAAAGCAAGGCAGATATTCAATTAACTATTTGTGCATACAAAGACATAGTTTGTATGCCCACTACCAGGCACAAAGGTACACTCTATACATTTATACTATTAATACATTCTTATATACTTAACAATACTTTAAAAAAATGCACCAGTAAAACTCAAAGTAAAAACAAAACACTTTACAAAATGCAGTACCCATTTGCATGGGTATGATTGAGAAAATGACCAGCTATTTTTAAGAGTTACTTTCTAAAGAAACAACCCTTATGTAATCACACAGTGTAACACCCCCCTCTGTCTTAAAAATTTTTGATCCTGTTTGATTCAGCAAAATTTGATAGAAGGGATAAAGTGTCAAGGGTAATAATGCTCATAGAAACTTTATTTTTAAAGTTACAGAACCACAGAGAAAAAGCACAAAGCATTCCAAGTGTGAGAGAAACACTGACAGTAGCAAAATTACGACATCTGAGAATCTCATGGACTAATGATAACCGCTCGCCCCTCACTCAAATCTCCACCAAAAATAGTGATTTCCAAGGATCCAGGGTAAGAGGCCCACAAAAGCTCAGAATTCTGGAAGACCCTTCTGCTCTAACAGCAGAAACCTCATCTTGTACAGAAAACATTGATGGAGCTCAGTTAATTTGGTAGCCTGTGGTTTTTCAGTGTAGGACTCTGCGCAACCACCTGCACAGCTCTTGACCAATTTATATAATTTCATTTATGCTGCTTCCTTCTTGTAGCAAACTGGTCAAATTCTACATTTGGTGAGAAATGGAAATAAGCAAACCTGTTCTTACTTTGTTATACATTACACCAATCGGTGTATTTACCCCCCCCCTTGTCTCAGCATCTTTAAAAATAATCACTTGAAATAGTGTCCTATGCAAACAAGGCTGTGTGATGTACAAATATACTAAGAAAGTTGCTGGAGGAGGTGGCAGCAAGTAGCAGAGAATCAGAGAGGGGGAAGACACCCACTTCTGGAATACCTGCCTGATCTCAAACAACTGGCAGCCAGACAAATGAGAAAACATTTTGGGCATTGACAGGTTTATCCCAATAGCTTCTAATTCTGTCAGCCAGCTTCCACAAACTGAATGCAGATGCCGATGTATCTCTGCCAAATTGCTCTGTGAACAGACTGTTGTTTCAGTTGTCTGAAAAAAGGAATGTGGAATAGAAAGTTACTGTTTTGATAAAGGATTTTAACTACCTGGATGCCACTTAACTAACTACTACAGATCATTCCAAATCAAAGAATATGAAGATCAAACTAAGGGTTGTCTTTATATCAACAATATAAAGGAAGCTATGGAAGTGCCAAAGTAAGTCCCATGTGTTAGCATATTTTCTGAAATTAAAAAAAAATAATAATCATCAAAGTTATTTGAAAGCTTTCTTCATATAATTCTCCCTGCTGAACATGCCAACAACTTGTAAGTTTTATTTCAGTTTAAATTATTGCACCTCTTCCATATAATGATCACGTGCTGAGAAGCACCTTTGTGGTCATGCAGCTTGCTCTATGTAACAACAGGCATTCTTTTCTCATTTACCATGTAACAAGAATAGCAGCTCTTCAAAATGACAACACTAAAACAGTTACTGTATGGCTTATCACTGAACACCAACTTCATACCATGTTTTTGTCAAAGACGTGACAAACTAAACATAACAGAAATCCCCAGTGGTTTCACTTGTTAGCTCCAGTGTCAGACCGGAGGACGCTGACATAATAAAGCTTTAAACTAATTCCTATCTTGTCTCAACTCATATCATAGGTTCTGTACTGTCAAACATGAAACATTTTTCTCTGTGCCTCAGATAGAAGAGAACAGAGGAGTAACGACAATACTGCTGAGAAAACAGGCCATGGGTTTGCAAATACAATGGGTTGTTTTGCATTAGTTCAATGAACAAAATTATTCTCACATTGAGTTTGTATTCATCATCAATTAGAATTTTTACACGACAAACCCAGAGCATCCTGCTGAACCCAAATCACAGCTGGCAATCCCGCAGCCCAATGTGGCAAGGCAGCCGCTGTCTTTGAAACAGCTCCCTCCATTGCTACAGAGAAAAACCACTAGGAACAACAATAATAAGCTGTTGTCCTGACAACCTTACAAAGCAAAACCAAGGCTTACTTTACTGCAGCAGGCCAGCACGGAGCAGTTTATGGTGATCAGGGTATCCTAACTCTTCAAGAGCAGCTGGCCACTGCAATAAGTAAGACCAGCACAGCAAAATATGTAAACTTGCCTACACACTACAGATGACGCGCACATTATGCATGAGAATGTACGCATATAGACTCCTCTCTCCTTTTTTGTCCACTTTCTGTCACACTAATATTGCAATGAGGTTTCACACTAAAATGTGTCAGGTATTCGTTTTCAGTGCTGAGAGGCTAGAAAAATACTTAGGAGTGCTCTTTTCCGTGAATGTACTTTAGGTATCTGAAATAATTAAGTTTTTAAGAGAAAGCCACAAATGGAAAAAAACAGAGAAGAGTGTGATCAAATACCCTGTAAGTCTCACATGAAAGAAAAACCCTAAATAAATGGAAAAAAACCCCAAACAAAACACCCCCACAGACTGACATTTCATATCTTTCACAAATGCCTTCTCCATAAAATGTAGAAGATAGAACTGCTTTTGCAGTGACAGTTTTGCTACCTATGCATTATTGCATGGTTTCTTTTCACTCCCCCATGTGAAAGAAAAAAAACGAGCAGAAGTATTTTAAGAGTATATATATTTATAATGCCTATAGAAAGCTTTATTCTGGCCTTATGTTAATGGCCATTTTGTTTTCACATCATTTCACAATTTATCCAATTTGAATTGAATGTAAAAACCCAACATGAAATACAAGGTGGCCTAGAGTCTCCTTTCCCTCTCATATACAGGGAATGAACAAGTGTCCAAAAAAACCAAAACCCCTAACAAAACCAAAAAAATTCATTAAAAAAAAATTATGAAGGCGTTCAAGAGCATATACTAGGTTTTAAAGAAACATTTTATTCCATTTGAATTAATCTGCCACCTCCAGTGTTCTCAGAGTACCTTCCTTATAAAGACACTTGATTAAGTACTGTAATCTGTTGTTTATGTAATCTGTAATAGAGTTCTATAATTTCAACACAGATTGTATCAGGTTTATAATAAAGGTTGGTGAACCAAAAGGGAAATGAAGAACAAATTGTTGAGTTGTACAAGAGCTTTGTATCTCTATTATGTGTCCCTAACATAAATCCCATCAAATAATTTTCATCTAACTTAAGTCAGAAAAGTCACATTGTGAAATACCTATGATTTAAAACCCTACCTAAAAGATGAGGTGGCAAACAGGCATTATCACAACCCTCACCCACTGTGCCAGTAAGAATTTGGGCAGTGAAGGGAGAGGGTGAAGAGGAAGGAAGAGCAAATAACACAGGAGGATTATACAAATATCTGCAGAGCTGGATATGTCAGTTTGTACAATCCAGGACAACAAATGAAGACATTATATAAGAAAAGATTCAAAGTCAATGGCAAAACTCCAAGTCCTGTGCTCAGAATTTCATTTGAGCTGCTGAGGGGGAGGGGACATCACAACAACTTCAGCTACTCCCACCTTCCAGCCACTACAGGACTATTTACCACCCTTCTTCCAGCTTCATTCTAGATTCTCTTCTTTGAAGAAAAAAAAAAAAAAGTCATTTTCTTAAGGAACACAGAATCCTCAGTTAACAGGAACTAAGCCAGATGCCTACTTCATTTCAAACATCTACTATTCTTAAAATGTTTTACAAGCATCAGATTCAATAAAGCCGCTTGCTTGCAGATCCAGAAAGATGGGATAGCAGCTACTTACATTTTAGTGTTCAGATTATCTTCATAAGGATTCAAGACTTTTTTTAAACAAAACCTTTAATTATGTATGAACTGATCACTATTTAAGAAATTCCAGAAAACCACTTACAAATCACGAGTAGCTAACTGCTGTGGTAATTACACTCTCATGATCCAAACAAGAGTCTACATATCGTCTAGTAAGAACTACAGTGCAAAATAATCACAGTGACATTTCTGCCTACTGCTGTCCTGTCCTTAGCTAAAAACTAGAAGAGTATCACCAATTATAAAAATCCTTCTCAATCTTCATTCAGATATGCCTGAAAACGGCTTTATATCTGGGGTCAGTGCTTTACTACAAAGGAAGGCAGGGTCTGTCTCTCTCTCTCATTTACTTCTGTCAGGATAAATCAGATGTTTAACATTAAGTTCACTCTTTCACAACAAACTAAAAAAAAAAAAAGACAGCTATTCATGTGAAGTCCTAGCAACCCATCATATGGCATCATCACTGAACGTCATGAGGAATTAATGTTATTCTTAATGCAATCTATGTGAAAAACTATTATTTTTAAAGAAAGAAAAAGAAAAATCTAAAACATACTTTTCAATCTACTAAATACAAACTCTATAGTCAGAGCTATACATAACAGTCCCCATGAATTCTTCTTATTGTATTCTCAGATTTGGTAGACAGTCCTCACAGTATTCCCTGAAAATAATTCAGGTAGAAAAAACAGAGTAGAAAGACTGTGAGGGGCACCTCTACCTTAAACTTCATGAACCGTCCAGATTTATATGGGGATGAAAATTTTCTTAACAATAAAGAGATAAACTCAAGTTTGTCTTAACTTTACAAAAGGTAATGTTTTAAAGAACTGAATAGAAATTATTCTACACAACTATCAAAAAATTCTACTGTGAGTACAGTACCGCAAAACATAAACAGCCATCTCCTCTTCACTTCACTGATTCACAACCGAGCTTGCCCAAACATTTCAAAACTGCAGAGCATTTTAAGTTGCAAAGCAAAAATTGCATGGAAAGAGAAAAGAGCATTCATCAAACCATGACTGCATTTCAAGCTGTCAATACAGCTACTGTTTGTAATCTTGGATGACTAGCGTGAGAAACTACATAACCCAGCGCCCCACCCTCTTTCCACAATCTGTAATTTATCTTATATTTTCATAATAGCATAGTATTTCTCACTGAATATTACCAAACTAGATCACTCAGCAGTAAAAGGTACAAACCTACTGAAAATATTTTCACATCCAACCATCTGAATATAGAAAATATTTACTTTCTCCTGCAGTTTGAACTGCTGATCTGCACAGAAAAAGCTTAGGTGCAATGTCTGACAACTATGTCCAATGCGAAGCTGAAAGTGAAAAAATGAACCGCCTCAGTTCACCTGTAGAGGTCAAACAGAAAGAGAACAGGATGGTTTTGCCTGACCACTGCTTTGCTTCGTTCCTCATTTGACTCTCTTCATTTGCAAGAGTATTTCACAACGCGCTTGAGTAACAGTAGGTCAGTACCGACCATATTATCTTTCTTTCAGGAAAACAGAACATAAACCTTTAAAAATACTCCTTTGCATAGTAAGCAAATAGCAGCTACAAAGAATGGAGGTTTCGCTTAGTTCTAGGCTTCGCATTATACCCTTGGCATATAGGAATGACACGATCTTTAATCGATCCAATACAATTGGTGAAACAGTCTGGCAACCTTACGAAGTAAGTATTCCTTCTTGACACGCCTAAGTGCTGCATGACCTGGTGAGGTAACCCACTGGGCATGCAAAACCAAGACAATACATTCAGAGACCTCACTGAAATCCAGCTTTATATGAATGCTACATAAATTATAAATCAACTGTTCTGGGGCCTAAGCGATGTTTAAATACCCATAATGCATTAGAGCTGTTGATATATTTGCATTAATAATAAAAGATATTTCAAAGAACAAATTTAAGATTGAAGTATTTCAGAGCTTCTACCACAGAATCAAATGGGGGGGGGGGGGGGGGAGGTGAATAATACATTCCACTGACAACAGGCACAGTTTTCAAAACCCACAAGAAACAGTTTAATAACACATCAGGCACAGGCATCCCTATATCCAGCAGGCTGTAACGCACTATGTTTCAGAATCCAACTTCAAAACGCTTCAGTCTAAGATAGTTTGGTACAGAATCTGGGAAAAAAAAAATAGCTGAACAAACAATATTAATGCACTGCGGTCCTTTTAAAATAAGTCCAAACTAAGCAACAACACAGATGGAACCACTGCGTTTCTCTCCATTTTCAAACATCCCTCCTTACCCAGCTGCTTTCCTTTAAAGCAACCTAAATATTTTGCAGAGCTACCCTCCAACTAAACAAACTTCCTTTAGATATTGGTAGCACGTATATAAAGTAGTGTCTACAAGCAGCAAGATGAGCTGATCAAAGCAACGAATTACGTCAGCCAGTAAGCAAACTTCACATTCTGCTCTGGTCTAATTAGTGCAGAACTGATAGAGAAGGTAGTTTACTATTCACGCGAAGAAAAAAAAAATAGACAAATAGAGAAATAGTAGGCTGCAGAGAGAGATTACACGCTTTCCTTCTCTGTTGGATATCTGATATAAGAAAGCCATCTAGTGTTAACTTTTAGAAGTGAAAATGGCGCACAAAAGAGCTCGGGAGAATTTACATGTGAAATTCTCTTCAACTTTGCAGGTCTTCTTGCAGCATAAAACATAAAGCTCCTTTCCTCTAGAAAAGCCAGGCTGGAAGCAAACCTCCAAACTAGTGATGTGTTAAAATCATTCAGCATCAAGTACCAACGCTAGCTGACTGACTTATTTCGCGAACGTCAGCAGCCCCGGCTGAAATTTGTCAACTTCTGAGTTGTCTTTGTCAGGACTGCGTGACGCTACTTCCCCACTCACGTGGACGTGCATCCATCCATCCATCCATCCATCCATACCCCACCTCAGCAAAACGCTGCGGCGCACCACACAAGAGGTGGGGAGCCAGGGAAACAAAACCCAGAGCGAAGTTGATCCCGACCGACCATCCTTTAAGGAACCACGCACCAAGTTGGGAGAAGGGACCGCGGAACACGTATCAGGAGGTAACAAAGAGCGCAAACAGCTACAGGCAGCGTCTCGCCCAGAGTAACCCAACAAGCAGCATTAAAACCACCCCGGGAACCCGCAGGGCT
>VZZY01017323.1:0-21399 GCA_013400335.1 Eurystomus gularis
TTAAAAATACTTCCATAAAGATTTAAGATGCTGGCATTACAATAACTGGAATATCCATGACATGCTTAGTAACCTTGTACATTTGGGATGTTATTATCATCAGTACTGATCCCTGTAGTTTCTGTAGTTTCAGAACCTGGGGTGCTCAGTGACTCAGAAACTCAGACCTTTAGTACAGTACAGAATATGTCCCTATACAAGTCTGCAATGTAAATGAAAACACAGAATTTAAAAAAAAATAACAAAAACACTTTAGGACCAGTTCTTTAGAAATTGGGTGCATTGTCCTAGAAAGTGTCAAACTGTAGATGTCAGATTTAATTGTCCTGGTTTANATTTCATTTGAAAAGCTATTTATTACTATTTTATACTTAGTTTTAATTTCATTGTACTGAAAAAAATTGAGAGCTTTTATTTTATTTTATTTTATTTTATTTTATTTTATTTTGCACATGGCCTATGGCAGTTATTGACTCCAAAATGGAAACTGATTGAAACAAACAAAATAATAATTTATATTAAAGTTAGAATGGAAGACCTGATTTAAAGTGGACGTGCATGGCAGCCATATTTTGCTTTATGCCTATGAATGGGGTCTTTTCATGGCAAAAAAAGAGATAAAGGATTAGGAAAAACCCAGAAGAATAAATAAAAGTGAAGAAACTGCTGATGCAGCCATACATCAGGAATAACATTACTTTTAGATTTATGCATGGGAGACAAAGAAATCTATATGAGCTCCTGCCTGCATCTTCCCTCCTAGCACTTATGTTTAAAAAAAAAAGAAAATTAAATGTAATTGCTTTAACGTTATTTTACAGAAATGCTTTTTCATTCTCTCCTATTGATTTACACCTTCTCACTTTCCTCACCCTTGTCAAAACTTCATGCATGTCTCCTAAGCATAGGAACAGAAATCAGCATTGTCTTGTTTTGACTGCCATTGCTTTGCGATCTTAAATGGTCCCTCAACCCTTTTGTCAATATTTATTGATGGGATCCACAGGCGCTCTGAGTGATCCCACTCTTGAGGGGCATAAACCAATGGCAAGCTGGGAAGGGAGGGAAAAGGGGGCCTGCTCCAGGCGAGAACTGGTTAGGAAATATCAGAAAGCTCAGGAGCCATTGACAAAATGTCAAACATTTCAAATCCTTGATTGTTTCTCTGGCTAATGCCATGCTAAACAGAGCCATTAATCTAACCCTAAAGTGGAAACAGATATATATATATACATGTATGCACAACACATGCATGCACGCCCACCTACAGGCACACATACAGACACAAATAGTCTGCAGGGAAATTAAGCAACATGAATGAAACCATGTACAGAGAAACTTCTTGGATAAATTAACAGTGCAATTACATTACATGACATGCCAGAAGATGGATGAGGAAAACTTGGCTGGTATTATGTTCTGTTTTCAAATTGCAATTTATTTGAGGGTTTTAATGGATGCCTTATTAAAACATCTCGGCATTGGTCAGGTTTCAGTGTATGTCAGAGTAGCCCATGATTGATGACACCCTCTGCTGCTTCCCTTGCACATTTGCAGGGAATTTAAGCAAAGAGGGAATGAACAGAGCCTCAGATTCGTATTGATCGTGTGAAGGTGCACTGCCTGAGAGCACAGTGTAATAACATTCTCTTAGCTGAACTGCCTCACATGAAGGCATTTATTACAAGAACTAAAATGTTATATTGCTCAGGATAAAAGAACATTGTACAAACAAAAGAGTAAGCAATGAACAAGAGAGAGGAGAGGAAAAGAGAAAGAAATACAAATGTATAACTTCAAGCAGTGAAGTGCTATTATCTCCTAAGAGCATATTTCAGACAGCCAAAAGAGTGATGAATTTAACAGTTTTCTATGCATAGAGATAAGAGAAGCTTCTGAGGAAAAACTGGAGACGGCAATTTCTTTCTTTTTTTTTTTTAATCCATCTCATTTAGATGAGATCCTGTAATTATATTGGTAGCAATGAGGGTGGAGGTCAGAGCTAAACACAATTAGGATTTTGAACATAAAAATGGATAGCTTGACATTAATCATTTGACCATCCAATGCCTTTCTTCATCACTTTAAGTACTATATACTGTAGTTAATCGATCTGACTGTCACCTATTTGATAAGCGAAAAGCACTTGTACCTAACCAGTGTAAATCTTAAAGAATCTCCCACACTTTCAGAGGGCAGCTTCTTGATAGATTTGGATTAAATCCTAATAATATAAGAAACATTTCCTCTCATGCTATGAGATTTGTAAGCTACCTGATAGAAAAAGAGGAAATTTCCGTGATGTCAAGCTGCAAATGCACTGTTGGCTTTTACCTCTCAAAACAGCCTTTTAAAGAAATCCACGTAAGTGCTTCATCACATCAGCAATGTTTGGTTAACTGATACATTTTTTTCATTGTAAATGGAGTCAAGCTGAAGGTAAAATGAGATAATCAACTACAGATGAGGTAACTACAGATGAGGTAGAGTAGAAATACTCTTGCCCCTAGGTACCTCAAAAACACAGTACTGATTGCAAATAAAAATTCAGGTTGGGCACTAAAATCCAATTCTTTCAGATGTGGAGTACTTGTCAGTACCACTACCATAGCTTTATCCCAATCACTCTGACTGTCTCTTGGCCTGCAGGAAGCACTCAGTATCATTCACAATCAGATCTTCAAAACACTCCCCAAATATCTGCTTGGGGCTTGGTTAAGTACTGCCTCATCTCTCATCACTGCCTCTGGCTGTTTGCAACTCTGATACCATTCCAGTTTCAATTCCAGGTCTAAAAGATTATTTGTTTGACCTGCCTTGCTCGTCATTATCTGAGCTGCTAATTTTATTATTCTGTTAGCACCCTGGGCTGCATGGTATAAAGTGGCACTATAAAAGTGTAGTTTGATTATATTGGAATCATTCAGCATCACAGACTTAGCAAACAAAATGCAGCACTCCCACCTACACTGCTATGATAGCAAAGAGGCAGTAAAGAAGAGGGGAAAGGGAGGATAAAATCTTTAAGAAGGATAAATAGGAAAAAAAAAAAAAAAAGCCAGTGTGATTGAGGAGCTTTACAAATTCTCTCAGGTTAGAGATGGACAAATTTCCCATGAGCCTTTCTGAGTTACCCTGTAGTCAAAGCATTTTTAAAAAGAAATAATAGTCATAATAATTCTAAAAATCCCCCAGAAATCTACAAATCTTTTTCTGACTAGAAACACGGTAAGAAATCTCTGTGTCTAGTTCTTAGAATTAACTTATAAAAGGATGACTAGGACAATTTAGAAAACTTGGTCAGAGCATCAGGTCTTGGTCTGAACTTAGAAAGCTCACCCCTCCAACTTTTTTCCATCTCTTTTTTAAACATCTCCATGTCTTAAACATGCAAATCACAACTTACTTTTGCAAGTTTATTTTAAATAAAGAAGGGTCCTTGAACATTCCCCATATTTAGCATTAGTTTGTCCTTTGAAGTATTGACTTCAGAATAATGACTGGATTCTCCTACTTTTGTTTCTGAGCTTTTTTTCTTTTTCTTTCCTTCACCTCATCTTTTACTTTTAGGTAGGTGGCAAAGCTGGCTTAAACTTCTGAAAGGAAAAAAGCTAAATTTTATTTTTTTATGGTTGTTGTCTACACTATTCTTGATACTGAAGACCTGATGTTTGTTTCATTGTTGGGGAAGCATTAAAAAGGCTGCCTCACGTTGCAGGCATTTTATAGTATAAGAAAAATGGTTTCTGAAACAAAAGAGTTCGTACACTTCAGCCAGCAAACTTATCCTTGTGTTTAGCCTCCTGTGACTGTTTCAGATCAGTGCAGATATCACAAGTAAGCCATGTGTATGTAACCTAGCCAAATCATTAACCTGATCATGATCTTCAAAACAATTCCATATTGAGAACAATGGTTTTAAAATATATTCTAAGTAACATAATTCAATTTCAACTATATTTATATTGAGGAAACATAGTAGAGATTGAATGTTAACAAACATTGACTTTCTCATTAATAAGAACCGAAAATCTCATACTAAGTGTACCTTAGAAGATGCAGCTCCAATACTTTAATTCTTGCAAGTCACATTGTTCTCAGCTTCTTGATTAAAAGCAGTAACCATGTCTATTATAGCTAAGATAAATAAACAGATATTTTCTGGCAGTTTAGTGCACAAATGCAACCTCCTAACCCTCACCATCAAAAGGTCAAAAGCTGCAAAACCTAGTCCATTAACCTCTGTAAATGGTTGTGATATTAAAAACTGACTCTCAATATCCAAGGGTCATGATCTAGTGCAATAACCATCAGCATTAAAGAATTATGTCTATAGAACATTATCCATCTATAAAATGGCCATTTATGACACCAGCACATTGGCTATCTGTAACAGGAATGGACCACCCCTTTCTAAGAATCATTGCACACTTTCAGTTATGGGGTTATGATACAAGCTGTGAAAACTTAAGTTGTGAAACAGAGTACTGAACTATTTTCTGTATATTTAGTAAAACAGAAGAAAAACCCACAGGCTAATGCCACTCAGCAGAAAATAATGTTTTAAATGATGCTTCTCAGCCTGCATTCTGTATTGTAAAGTAGAAATTTCTTATGTAATTATGTATCCCCTCATTACCAGAGACCCTTGTATAGGTAGAAGCCTATCAAGATGCAGAGGGGCTCTTTCAAGAAAAGAGTTGGCTACTTTGTTCTTATAACAGTTTTTTCTGGCTGTTAAACAGAGCTTCAGCTCTCCAAGCAAAGCAATGTTTGAGAAAGTTGCTGAAAAAAAGAAAAAAAAGCCTGATGATCAGTAACAAGAAGTGGCTCTGAAAATGAATAATAAGCAGCATGCAGCAACAACACTTTTAGTGTTGTAAATATCTTTTTAATCACAAAAGCCTATTTTCAGTGAAAGAAGGAGGGGGGATGACAATTTAAGCAATATGATAAAGAAATGGTTTATTTATTTATCATTTTATGATAAGCAATTTTGTTAATTTGTTAGAATGTTAAAAACAATGGTCAGAATGGGTCAAAAATAAAACTTTGTGACATGATATGTATATATACATACAAATATATACAGATTAAGGCTTTTTTCATTTGTATGATGTCTGTTTAAATTGCTGAGATGTCTTATCTGTAGAAAGTTAGGCCAGCGAGTTATTTAATCAATTGCTAAAACTCTGATGAAGAGTCTGATGGAAGACCTGCAAAAATCTAACTCACTCTCCCTTTTAGAGAGCAGCTGGTCTTACTAATTAAAATGGAAAAACTCCATCCATCTTCATTTGCAGAGAAGTCATCTAGACAGAGACAGAACCTCAGCACCCTATTGTAGTTTCATGGGATGTCTGAAAGGGCCAGAGAGGAAGTAGAAAATATCCATTATTTTAATTTTGACAACAGATACAGAGAAACCTTTTATTTGTGATTAGATGTGAGAGGTTACCAAACCTAAAAGCAAGCAATGTACCAATTTTGTTTAATCTTTCTTTTTTTCTTTACATTTAATGAATAATTTAACCAACCGTGTAGTCAACAGCTCCCTCTTAGGAATGGAATTAACTGAACCTACCTTGTCTTGCCATTTTGTTCCAGTTACTGAAAAATAAGGAAACATCAGGGCATGAAAATACATTTCAGATTTTAAATGAGTCTATATTCATTTAAGTTTTTGCTCAAAAAAATATATTTTTTCTATAGTCTGTAGTAATAATAAAACCTCTGCTAGAATAATACTTACGTGCGCTTTCCTGCTTCTGTTCCACCAATGAACTTTCAATTGTTTTCTCCATCTATGAGAGAGAAGACATATGTAGAACTAAGCAGGTCTATTGACCTACTCACACATGACTGGATTCAGGGTGGCACTGGGCACTGGGACTCAGAAGTAGAGCATCTACTCATAAAGTGGTTAAGATGAAAATTATCTACAGCATTCAGTCTTCTGGACAATCTAACTGACCAGTATTACCTGCAAAGGGTAGAGAAGAGGTAAGAAAGGGTTCCTGAGCAGTACTCTGGAGATACTAAGACATTGTGATAATAAACTGATCAAAAGTAGGCTGCGTTTCAGCTTATAGCCTTCCTCTTATGAAAACTCTGTGCAAATCGCATGAATAGCAGCTACATGTGCCTCTTTCAAATCTCTCCCCAGGGTAGACCCTGAAGGTAGACGTCACTGGAACATACATCCTCTTATGGCAGTGGAGGCCAGTTCATCTTCTATTCTCCAGTCCTTTTGGGTGAAAGGGAAAACATAGAGCATAGAGCATGTTGGGTTCAAACTGACCACAAAGAAATTATTTTGTCAGTGGGATTCAATATTAGGCATTTTGCTAGCTGAACACCTGATTTTCAATGGGCTTAACAGCTGGCAAGCTCTGGAGGATGCTTTAGAGCATCTTTTCCATTCTCCTTGCACAAAGGTTTCCTGCCAGGCTGGCCCAGCCTATGGTCAGTATACCAGATCTCCTTCATAAAGAAATGCTAAAACACCACATGCCAGAATCTGTCCTCTACTACCATGGTTGATAAAAATGTTAAAGCATAACTTTGTTTCAGATGTTGTCGTCTTTTCCAGAGATGGGCTTGTTTTCACTTGCAGTATTTTATCAGCTTTTGCCCTAATTCAAGTGCAGTAATAAGCATGGCAGACATATATAAATAAAGTGTCACTATGCACATGGTCCACAAATGAACTTCATGTGAGCATTGTCTACATTCCATATGCAGGTTGTATTTGAAATCTTAGTACAGTTAAAATATGTTTTTCTTCTGTGAAATATATGCTTATTTTCCTCTCTTCATGCCTTTTTGTCACTACTGAAATGTGTGTGTGTGTGAATCTCTATTACTGTAAAATAACAGGCCCTAAAAGAATGTGATCTATAAAATTTTAAACTGTAAGAAGCAGATTTTTCCAGAATACTTTTCTGTCACATAATTTTGAATTTCTGAATGACTAGACATTGTTGGTTTTGTTCATTGTTTTTCACTAGTTTTATAGGCAAGAAGGAATATAAAGTCCTTTATATGATCTGCCTAAAGTAGCAAGTGTTCAGTTGTTTAAGGTATATGAGTTGTTTAAGTTTCTTACTGATGATAAGTTGTATGGCACTGTAAGAGAGACCATCCTTATTCTGATAGAATAGTTTGAGCAATGGGTGGTAATAATATAAGTCAATTAAGTTATGACTCTAGTCCTGGCCTAAATAGATCCTGGCATTGTGGTGTCAGTGGATTTTTAGGGTTCATGTTTTCAAATAGAGTAACTTTGGTGATTTT
Source organism: Eurystomus gularis (assembly GCA_013400335.1). Lineage (NCBI taxonomy): Eukaryota > Metazoa > Chordata > Aves > Coraciiformes > Coraciidae > Eurystomus > Eurystomus gularis. The sequence goes on from VZZY01017323.1 coordinate 7,297, forward strand.
ATCTATAAAAGTGCTTTCCAGTAATATATTCAATTGCAGCTGTTATGCACGTGGAAATTTTTACAAACATCAATGGATTCCGTTTTCTTTCTCTCAAAATATTTGTAAGGAAAGCTTCCCTGGTTTATTAAAGTCTTAAAAAATGTCATGTCATGACCAGCTAGCATACCTGCCTTGTCATGTGAATTATTTACTGAAATAGTAGGTACTTGTCTTTGTCCATGTCTCTTACAGACATTGCTCTAAGAAGTAAGGTACTCAGGACTTATCTTAATCTTCTCCTCTGTTTCTTTACTTAGGTGAAAAGAGATTATTTTTATGCTAATATTGCAAAGTAGGAAGAGTAATCCTTTAAACATCACTGAAGAAATGGATACAGATTAGAACACCACCACCAAAACCACACACACACTTAGTAGTTAGCTGAAATTTGACTTGACAGGTGGAGCAACCACAACTGGCAAATGATTTATTGAGTATATATTACTGCATAATGGACCTTCAGCTAGTTATAATAATTATAATAACCAGATATATTCCATGCCACACTCTGTCAAGAAAGCTATTCAGATTATCTCCCAAAATGGCAAGGTTAGCCAATTCTTTCAGGAGTCACTGTTTCCTGACTTATGTAGTTAGTCATGATGCAAGCAACAGAGCTGATCCCACTAAGGGGTTAAACACAGGTCTGAGCAGCATAAATCCTGATGCTTTAAACAACCTGACAAATTTCAAATTATCTCTCTGAAGCTATTTTCCCAATTGCTGAAAATGTTTAATTTCAGTAGCACCCTTCAGATTGAATTTAGAAAATAAATCACGATTATTTTCATTGTAGAGAGCTAAGTGAACTAAAAGAGGCCAAACATCCAAGTATGAAATGCAACTGAACAGGAAAAACAATATGACCCTTCAATTCCCAAAACTGCGTACACCTCAGCAAAGCAATTATTGCAATTATAAATCCATTATATATTTTTAATGTTGATTATTAATAATTTAGGCTCTAATCTGGCAAGGTCAAAGCTTCACTAGTATTCTTTAAGTTTGTTGGGATGTTTTGTTAGTTCTTTACAAAGCCAAGTGTAAAATACTGAGATATCAGTATTATAAAGTAAGCAAGGTCTGCTTTGCTTGAATCTTATGCACTTTCTGTATTTTAATCTGGCTTTAATGTAGAAATAATCATGATAGGCAAAAATGGTACCAAATATATATTATCGTAAAACATCTTACCATAATACATAAATAAAAATTATGATTTTTTCTTTTTGTTACTGAACTCTGAATTTCCTTTGTGAGGAGGTATTTTTAGGCATTTGATTACTTTATATACCATGTGGCTGACAGAAAGCATTTTTATTTAGTTTAGAGCTGTACTAAACTGGGAGAAAAATCTACTTTGTGACCTTACAGAAATTTGATATCTGACTAAGCAGGAGTACATATTAAATCACATCCTTACTCATAGGTACTTGTGCAAAGTAACTGTTTCAAGATTCTTCTTCCTTCACATAAAGTCTAGATGTGAAACAAACCTTAGACAAAATGCCAGGGTCTTGCTCAGGGGAAAATTTCTGTAATATACCCCAGAAGATGCACTCAGGAAATCTGGTATATCCCTAACAGGCTCTTTTCTCATCTCCTATCTTGTACTCTGTAAGTTGAACATTACACTTCCTATTTTATTTTATTTGGATGTACCAAGAGTATCTTGAGCTTTTATGTGTCTTTTTATTTTATTGATCTTCCCTGCACTCTTAAAAATAATGGGCTTTTAGAACCCCAGTGCTACTAAAATTTATCTTTCTCACTTTCTTGCTCATTCCTTTTTAAAATACGCACATATAGTGGATAACCTTTTACAGGATCAGACATGATCAGCCAATTACTAACACCAAAAAAACCCCACTCCTGTCTATTAGAGTTTGCTTTGTTATAGAAAGGTTGCATACACAGTTACATGCTCCTTGATGTCTCCCTGCTACCAGGCTACCCATTAACTATTTTTCTGGGATCTTTGCTGGTGCAATGCTGTGTGATAGGCATGTATGTCCTTCTCATCCTGGTGAATTAAAATTCTGCTTTCAGTGAGTAAGATTAATTGTCCATTTAACCAAAGCAGGATTCATTCTCTTATTGGGGCAGGGGAGGGGGAAGAGGGGGATGCTGGAAGGCTGAAGGTGGGAAAAACAAGGGGCAGAGTGCTAGCTAGGCTGCAGTATTCAGTTACACTTGAAATGATTTGTAATTCTGAGTAATCACTTAGGACAAGCCCTTGCACCATTTTATCTATACATGACTCTAGGCCAAAGTCAATACTCATAGTAAAATAATGAGATGAAGCTAACTGAGCCCTTTTATTAATGCTCCAAGGAACAAATCTGATGCTTGAGCTTCTCCCATGGAAAGTATCCACTTCTTCCTAAAAATTAACAATTGGGTCATGATGCCCAGTAGTAACCAGGGTTCTTGCCTCTGAAAAACCACGGAAAAATTTCCTTTCTTATTTTTGCACCATATCATGCTTTGCCCAGCTGCAGGTGGAGGCATATGAATTTTGCATTACCTGTAGGCTCATTAGAGAAATCTATCTCTCTCCTAAAAGTTTTTCCTGAGTTGGAGAGAGGAAAAAACCACACACAATGAAAGTCCGATAAATCAGAAGGAAAAAAGCAATACACTAGTTAAGATAAGTGTTTTTAGTCTTACAAAGATCAACACTATGAAGCAATTCAACTGTACAAGTAGCTCCTTGATAATCTAAACAGTGAAGCACTCAATGTTGGGTTTTTTTTGAAGTGTAGTCATGTTATCCCAGGGAGCTTTTCATACTACAGCAACAGGAAATTTATTTACAATACCATAAAGAAAAAGTCTTTGTCCTTCTGTGATTATTCATGATGTGGAATCCTCCTCATCCAGTGATCTTTTGCCCTGGAACAGCCATTTGCTTGTCTATAGTTTTGCAACTTGTGGTTCTCCCATTCTGCTACAACTTTCTGTGTAGCTGTCAGCATTTCTCACCCCTATATGTCTCCAATTATAGAGCAACAGGCATTGGAATATCCCAGAACCAACATATATTAGCATATGTGAAATACTATATGTTTGTTCCATAAATATAACAGGGGCACAAAATTTCCCACAATTATATTACATAAAATCAAAGGTTTTAAATAGAATGCTGGATTTTAGTCCCTTTAAGCACACATTTCTTTAAGTGAGCATTAGGGAATTAGTGAAGGAAATTCCTTCAATTTTAATCAAGCACATCTGAAAATCTCACTTACTTTTAAGAACAAGAATTAACACAATCTGAAATGGTTATATCAACAGATGCAATTTGCCTTTCAGATTGAAACATGAAGCATCCAAAACAGCACACCACTTGTATCTTCGCAAACATTCACCAAAATTTTTGATGTAGGTTCCTCCAGTAGGTCTGAATCATGATCTGTGCTGAGGAGGCCATTTTGTAAGTGTTTTAAATGTGTACACAGAAGGATTAGAGAGGATCCAGCCCAATGGATGTTGGATTGAAACTGTTTGTAGGCACTTACATTCAGGTAAAATACTAAAAATCTGATAAAAAGTTTGTACTTTACTTTAGAGATGGCAAGTCAGTAAGTGCATGTTCTACCTTGACAACCAGAATTTCACCAACAAAATATCTTTCTATCTGTATATCTCAAGAAATCTTCTTTTCCAAGCCTGAAACATATGATTCCCCGGATATCTTCTACTGAGGAAGAAATGAGTAACATGGTTCTCAGTAACTGAGTACCACTGGGTAGGACACAGTAAAAAAAAAAAAAAAAAAGCTGTCTTCACAAACTGTGTGGTGAATTAAAATGAACGAACAGTTGAATAGAAAATGACAGTTACCTTTGGGAAGCTATTGATATGGACCAGGCTTTAGAAAGCCTATTTACAAAATCCTTATAGGCCTGCTATCCATGAGGGAGACACCTGTATAATCCTCCAACAAATGGGTTAAAAACCACAGGAAGACGTAATCTAGAGCCTAAAAAGGCATCTCTCAATTTCATCTTCTTCCTGGTAAGCAACTTAGAAACAACACTGTCTTGGTGTGAAAATGTCTATGTGGGGCAAATGCATCTAGGTCATGCAGAAAACAGTATGTTGCCATAGCTATCATTAGTGTAATACACTTCACAGCAAGTCCTACTGTGAGCTAAATTCAGGCCCAGTGGGTGCTGCACTATTGACTTCAATGAAGCTGCACCTGCTTATGCCCTATCTGAATTGGTCCTTGCGTGTACAATAAGAATAGTATTTCAATCACTGCCATTCACTGAACACTATTTCAACAGCCTCTCAGTGTGAATTCCTGCTATAAAATATCTGATGTGTGGTAGCTGACTATTCCTTCCCACCCTGCTTGCCCTCCCCTCCATCATTCCTCAGAGCAGCCCTCCATCACATTACAAACTGCTTCTGGCAGCACTGATCCAGTCACTGGGGCAGATGAGAGTCACATCCAATATGAAGGATGATTATCTTATGCCTTAGAAAGCTATTTTGGCTGCTAACACAAAGTTTGGTCACTTCTAAAGAGTGCTAGGGGGCACACATTGCCTTTTTTCCAGGGTACTGTTTATCTAAAAAATGGCAAGAATTTTACAGTCTTCACTGTGAGGAAAAAATGTTGCATATCCTTTTTCTCTGTGTATTTTTTAATTGCTAGACTAAATCAGACCTGACTAAGAACAATTAAATTACATTTAAAGATGTCACCACCTGCAAACTAGACTGTGAGTATGACTGATGGCTATTTCTCCATCTGCTATGTGAGATGATCCCACCGCTTACCCATTCTAATTGTATTTGATACCTGTAGCTGTGTTCCCAAGTATTTCCTTCTTCCTGGTTTGTCTTTCTACCTTGTCTCTTAGTCTCTCTTTTGTCCTGCTTCATTTTGCTCTGGATCTGATCTCTGCATGTCAACAGATTTTCTCACCTTGCCCTTCAAAGGTTTATGGTGTTTATTGTATTAGTGGTATGAAGAAAAATTAATCTTTGTAGAAATAAGTTTTTAATTCTGAGACTGCTTCCCTAAACTAGTGGCAGAACATTGGTATGCTTAAGGGAAAAAATGCAGAACCCCCCTTTTATGCAGGTATGTGGAAAGCTCCACCACTTCCTGATGGACATAAGATACTCCCAAAGGACAATGGTAGCATGAATATGTGACCATGTCCATACAAATGCTCATGCGTTGAATGTTACCGTGACACAACATAGTAAATACTCCATTCCTCTTTTCTGGGAGTGGAGGAAGACTTCAGCTCCCTACATGCTGTTTAACCTTACAGTCTCCTTTACATGACACCACAGTTATGGTAACATCTGCCAAATGCATGGAATCTAGTGTAGCAGAGGTGGGCAAAAAAAATATGGGATGGAGTAGCTGAGTTCCAGCCTGCATGCAACCTTCTGGATGAGATTCACATGATCTCTCTGTAGGAACTTGACTGGTCTGAATGCTTTGCCCAAGCACCAGGAACAGTACTTAAAAGTTTGGAAAGTGCCAAAAAATTAAGCATCGTGCCACACAGTGTTACTTAAGTCACTGGCTGATCTGCATTACAGAGTAATATTTTTACAAGAGCATAAAGATGTAAATACATGTGATTACCATCTGATTTTTGAAAACCCCACTTGTCTGCATCTGAAAAGCAAGGAAAACTTTGATTGTTCAGTGTATATATATTTACTAACTTTTTTTAAAAAATAATTTTAGGATGCTTCTTGTGCTTTCAGGAAATGTTTTTAGAACTCTCGTGCCAGAGATCAGTTCCATCTCTGGAAGCTGCACATGTTCTCTGTCATCTACTAACCTGTGAAACCCTGTCTTTCAACTGAGTGAAATAGGGTATCCCATACAGCATTTATGGTATAGCATGTGAGGAATGAATATGATGACCTTGAGATTTTCAGCTCTGAACTCTCCTTGGAGCAACATGCCTCATTTACGTTTTTTGGCAGACCATTTTGCTTTCATACAACTGAATTCTGGAAACTAGAAAAGTGTTTGAAAAAAAGCCTAAGCTTGATGGTAGTTTAGTTGCTGGTAGTCGAGTGAACTCCTATAAAAATCTTACATTGAAGGTTATCTGCTTAAGGCAAATTTTCAGAGTCTGTTATCATAGTATGACATCACAGTATGTCATTCTGAGTCTTACCTTGAATTTACTTTTTCTGAACAATTTATTTCTTACCACAGAATTCTGCTGCATTGAAATTTATGGGAGGAAAACATAATTCAGTGGATTGCCTTCTTGTGAGGCTATAACCTTAAAAGATATGTAACTAAAAGCTGCAGGATCTTTCAGATACGATTACTTGTGTAAGTCTGACAGTTCTAATGTTACTCAGTAGACATTCAGAATTTGAAATATTCAGGGATATGATTATTTACATTTTAAGCTGGTTTATTGCTGTATGGTCACCTTGGCAACATAGAGGGATGGAAGGAACACATGAAAAGACTCCACTTCTCTATAAATGTTTATCGTAAAATTACTTGCATTTATTACGCTGTACAATACTTTTTTAAGTAAACCAGACTAGGCAATGCTGTTTAACAAAGCTGCAAAAGTACAAAACATCATATTGATTATTACTTCCTGTGTGAGTAATAAGAGCAATAGCACAACAGAAGCATCAAAAAATTATATTGATCACAAAAAGATAACTTGCCAGTATTTCCATCCTACAGAAGTTTTTAAGTCCCAATAAAAGTTGTCTACTGTATATTACAGGTCAGACTTCTGCAATCTTTGGATATGGCTTTTATTTTCAGTACTATGGCTTTTCTAACTTAAAAATAAGAAATGACTAATGATAGTCTGGAAACTATTAACTTAAAAAGAACAGTTTAAACTGTTTGATCCTCCTTTGATGAAGTGTGAACACTAGACCTCTTTCCCGGCGGTGTAATTGTGATGATTCTCCGTCTCTGAAGGAAGAGAGGGGAGAGAGTGAAGAGTGGGGGAAGAGTCTCTGTTACTTTGTTTAAAAGAAACTATTTCCAGTGATCAATTTATTAAGCTATTAGTAAATATTGCATTTCACATTTCCATTTTACATTAATGTTGTCAATACTATACAATCTCTGTCAAAAATGTCACATGTTCTGTAAATCTCACAGTTTTTCAATGAACCTACATTTTTCTTTTCAAAAACCCCACAGCATAAATAAATGCAAACATTCAAAGCATTTTTTAAAGCCTGAAAGAAATACACTTTTAAAAGCCAACAAACAAAAAAGGTGCTTGTAAAGATAAGTATTTCTCACCTGTGGAACATGAAACTAAACTAAAAAGAACGTGAAAGGTAACTCTGTCTTCCACAAGCATAAATTAAGAACAGCTCAAAGAACTAACACAAAGTAAATGAGGCAAATGATCTGTTAATTTTGCTCTAGGTGCAATTGTTATATTAGTATCTAAAAGTTTCAGAAGCAACTCAAAGATGTTGCATGAGAAAATTGTTCCAATCTGATATGATAACAGCTCTGAGCTGGTAATAGGTCCGGGTCAGGCTTGGACGTGGCAGTTGTGTTTCCACCGAAGTAACCAGAGCATGACAGGACCTTACTTTGTCTTGTAAACCAGCTCTTCTCGTGATGTGATAACAGCCAATAACGTAATGAGTAGAGGTAGTAAGGAGGCTGAGTGTACATGCAGAGTGCTAATACATGGTTATTCTGGAAAAGAAACATACAAACCTTCAGAGTGAGTTTGTACAGGAGAAGAGTTTCACATCATGCAGCTGTGATGGTTTTATCTAGCACTTTTAAAGGGAAAAGAGAATCAAGACAGACAAATGGAAGTGACTTGCTTAGACTATACAATAGGTTAATGACAGAGTAAGTAATATAATACAAGTCTCCTGCTTTCTGAGTTAGTGACTCATTAGCTCTTGCAGACAGTAAAATATCCTAGAGCAAAGTTTATGACAAATGCTACGGATCAGTTCAGGAAGAACTTTAATCCATACTCAATTTCTTCTGCATTTTAATATGTGGAGATAGAGAGCATCACATCCAGTGCTCTGAATTGTTTCAGCTCACAGCATCTATATAATACATCTAGAGCACAAGAAATCTCTAGTCTTACCATTTCATTTTAGTGATTCCTTGGACAGAGCAGAGAGTTCGTGCAAAATAATTGGGCTAACTCCACATCACCTCGAGATTCTGTCATGCTATTAAAATCTAGTCCTAAATTTACAGTACAACTTTTCACTGCTTTAAAATGCAAGGATGTTTATTTTACAGGACTATTATGTTCTCCTACCAGTCCTAGAAGTTTTGAAGATGAGTGGTTGACAATTATGCTAAAAATAACTGTTGTGCAATAATTCTTTCCTTCTGGTATGACAAAGACCAGTTTACAAAGAATGCATCCTTTTCTGGCAGTGTTTTGGAAATCAAATTTGAAAGTTAAAGCTGGCTCTGTATATGAAAGCTGCTCTGAGGCACCCTTGTGCTGAATTTCATTACCAGTTCTGTAACAATATCCTATGACAAAGCTACTTTTTGTAACTTGGAGATAAAATGTCAGTGAATCATTGTTTCTAGTAGAGCTGACTGCACAAGTTCCACAGAAATTTGCAAAGTTTTAAACTTAGGGAATCAGGACTTTGCCTGCAGAGTTCTGGGCTAATACATTAATGCTGCTATCTATTGACATGGTAATTTTGCATATATTTGATATATGCAGGCATAGGCATATACATATATATGCACACATAAAACATTGTATATATTATTTAAGATTAATTGCCTGCTGGATCTATGTGAAGATACAGAAGAATTTTTTTTTTTCTCTCTGTTATACCAGACATACTATTTTAATTTTAATCATGTGGCTTGTGAAGTGAAATGTGCTTCTAGGTTTACCCTAGGCTCTCCCTGGTGACAAATAATATAAGTTCCCAAATGTATTTTGACCCCCATAGGCTAAAGGCCAAACCTTCAAAGAAGGGCTTCTAAAAATTTTCCAAGGAGGCAGTTTACCACGGTGCCACAACTCATAGTTCAGGTCTGTGTGAACACCTTTGACAGCAGATGATAGCTAAACAAAAACAGAATATGAAAAAGATCCCTGTAAAAGATCCTTTTAGGCTACTCTTTTAAGAAAAATAAAGGAAACGCACTAAAATAACTTCCCTCACACAAACAGATCAAGTTAATCAGAATCAGTTTACAAATTCCATCCTTGATTCAGCCTGCTCCCCATCCACCCAAAAAGCAATCCCAGAGCACAGAAATCAGTGGTGCTTCTGCTCATGAAACTTAGTAACAGTGGAGGTGTTCTAAGTACAGTCATACAATGTGAGTTTTTCAGACACCACCATGGAGTAACAGTGCAAAGGGTCAGAACTGATGGAAGAAAAAAAAAGTACTGGCTGTTCCTTAGGGTTCTGCCTCTGAATTAACTGCAAGGTAATGTCATTTTCTAGCACTATAGGGTGAATGGAGCCAACTACTGTTATTCAGTAATTTTACTCTAATGGCACCTGGGAGTGAGAAGTCTAACTATAATGAGGTGCTAACAATTCATATTAAGGGAACGCTCAAGAATTGCCAGTCTAAAGAGAAATATATGCCTGGAATGGACATTGTAAATCATCTAGTCCAACCACTTTCTACCAAAAGGTTTGGGCACTAGAGATCTAAATTAGTCTAGAAATGAATTAAGCTAGAAAAGGGAACTCCCATTATACAACTGAAGAAGGAGGCACAAAAAGGTGAATTCCTTAATTCTGAACTTCTGAGACTGAGTTTAATGTCTCTGACATAAAACAATATTTTCTACTTTTACAATTTGCCAATAACTAAGTTCAAACTAACAAAAATCAACATGGTTTTGCTGTGCTTAGCTAGCACTTTCATAAATTTTTGGAAAGAAGAACACAACTGAGTTTGATAGAGAGACATCTTGCAGGAAAGATTTTTACATGGACTTAGGTAATTCCTACTGTCAGCTACTATGCCTTTTCTCATAGTACTTCAATGATTTAGTGCCAGAAAAATACATATCATTAAAACAATTAGAGAATTTTAAGTTTGTTAAGCCTTAAGAGTTGATTCAATAACACTTAATATTTTATGTTTAATCTTGTCTGGGTTAGTTTGTAATTATTTAGAAGAAAGCTTTCCAAAAAGGTTTTCCTATGATCATAGTAGCCAAAGCAAATTTAAAACAGGCTGTAGCAATCCATTTGCAGAATAGTTTGTTGATGGTGAAAGGAAGATTATAGCCTAGAGAGGAAACAGAAGAGGTTTGTAGCTGCATTTAATATTGCACTGTTGTCTGTAGAATTGTCTTCTACCTTCATTGCAATTTTCTTCAGGCTTGAAAGCCTAGTATATAACTAGGCACCCCAGGTCCACCGTCTGTGTTTAGTTTAAGGATATAAACTTTTTTTAGGCAGGCCTGAATTTCAGTCCATTAGAAAGCTCAACTTTATGTAAGAGTAAGTTTTAGCTCTTAATTGCTGCATCTGCCAGAAATAGTCAGAAGAAAGCTGTGATAACTACTTGGCCATTCTAAAATGGCAAAATTCCCTATTTAGCAGTGGAAATGAGCTTAAGTCCTGCTGTGGAAGTTCAGCCCAAGACCTTCTGGCCCAGAAGAGAGTACTGCCACCTGAGACCATTGCAAAAGCTATCTCCTAAAAACAAGAGTTCTGTTCACCATATAAACAGACCCTGAACATGCTATGTGCTAGCAGGTCATTAAGGGATTAGTTAGGAAAGAGAGGATTTGCATGAAGCCAAATGAAGTGTATATCCTGTTCATTGCCTGCATCTATTAAAATGCACTTTTTTGTCTCCTCCTATGTAAATTTTCTCAAAGGAGTAAGGACTTTATGTGTTTAACAACCACTGTTTTATTTTTTAAAATGCAAGCAGGAAATGTAAACACAATCCAAGGCTTAGTGTTAAGCTGCAGCCTTTAGTTTATTGGCTGAGGAAGCATCCTGAAGGATGCTGAACCTTCTGGCACTGATCCCGTCCCGCACTTCAGCACATGTCAACTTTAACACAAGGGGCCTAGTCTTATGATTAGAGTTAAGCATGTGTTTATGTGTTTTCCTGGCCTTTAGCCAGGGTGCTTAGGACTTTGCAAGATCATGTCTTCAAAAAGATGTGGCAGTATCTGAACTTCAAAGTGAAGTGTGACCTATTGCTCTTAAATCACTTTCCACACATGCTAGATAATAATACAGACTAGCCAGCTCAGGCCCTATCCTCCTCACACCTTCCTTTGTCTGATGCGTTCAAGAGAAAGAAAAATGATTAAAAATACTTCAGTGTTTTCTGCCCACATTCCATGTCTTGACTCCCATCAGCTATCATTCAGAATAAAAATGTGATCAAGCTAAACCCCACTAGTTTCTCTGTAGTCTCTACAGTGAAATCTCCAGGTGTGAGTACAGACCCAGATTGCCATGAAGTGTCAGTGCTCCCACACTGAACATTTCTTTGAATGTTAAGAGTTCAGGCTTGTAGAGCACTTTAGATTTTCGGGTAGGTCAGTGGAATAACACTACTATGAGGTTTATTACTGAATGTAAGAGATATTCTCAGGTTTAGCAGGAAGGATAAGCTCTAACATCTGAAAACAAAATGACAGAATTTAAGGTCAATTCTGAAAATTTCACAGTGTTTTGGTGCAGGAATATATTCCATTCTGCAACAAAATTTAATATTAGGATAGTGCTTTTCAAGACCAAATTATCTGAGTGAACTTTCATTTCAACATATTCAAGACAGTGATAATATAGTTATAGGTAGTGGTAGATAGCTGAATATAGGTTTTAATTTAATCTCTTAAGCCTGGTTAAAGTTTTAGCTTTACCCAGAGCCCACTATATTAAGAAACAGTTGTCACAGTTTTCCTCCAGTTCTACTTTCCCTCTGAAGGTACTCCTAAACCCAAGACTAATATTATATTCATCAGCTAAATTAACTTGGGAAAATAAAAATGACAAGAACAGCATTTCCAGACATAGGCATCCATTTCTTAATACACATTGCCACCTGGGGAAACCTGAAGATCCAGTATTTGCACTGAAATATAACCTGCTAATTCTAAAATTCATAGTAGTTTCTAAAGTTTGTTAAACATGTTATTTTAAAGCCATTTTTGCTGTATATGATTTTTTATTTTCTTAATAGTATGGTATTTAAATTTTCACAGAAATTCTACATTTCTTAACTTAATGGAGATAGTGAACATACTGGACAGCAGGTAAATGAACTAAGCTAATTAAAATAAAAACATGCATTTGTTTTGCATTTATTTAATAATTTATTTACAGGTATAACTGTACTCATAACAAATAGACAAGTTAATCTGTGTTAGTAATATGGAAACATTTAAGGACTTCTAAAATAGAAATCTTTATTTTATGAAACACTGTTGAAAGAGTTTGAGCAAGATACTGTGTAAATTACAGTGAGCTCCTAATGTCAGAAAAGGCTTCTGAAAATTAAAGAGCTGCTGACACCTCATGGCAAACTTTAAAAACCATTCTCAGCAAACACAGCACTACTTCTGTTCTATTTATTTGTCTTGTTTTCTTTACAGTAAAGGGCATTTGTTTGAAAACAGTATCTTTGTTTACTAAGCCCTCATTTTGCAATAGCAGCTGGGTCAAAATAAATTTGATGATGATGCAAGAGAAACATTTTCAATTCAGAAAAAAATAGCAGGGGCAAATGAACTCTTGAGAAGGAAATATTTTTCTTCCAAGGTTTTCCAGAATGCAAATGAATGGAAAAGAAATATGGAAACAAAACTGCTTTCAAGTATGAATAAAAAGGTTAGCTATGCCATAAATTGGTCTATGCTAGTCATTAACAGAGAGGAGCTGCTAGTACAATACAATCTTATCTTCCTTTCGGTATTATAATCCTCTCATTTGGGAGTTATTTTCTCAACTGTTTCAAATCACACAAAGCTGAAATTCCATGTAAAAAGTTGTCAGCAAGTTACACTTTTTAATGGCTCAAAGCTGCTGAAAAGTTTTAAAGTTGTGGAACACAAAACAAAAAGGTATTTTTGCAATGCTTCTGATATTTTCTCTCCTCCTCCACCACACCTTTTTTTGTGCTGTGAAGTATCTTGTGTTCCCTCAGATGATGTTTCCTGACAGAGACACCTTTCAATCTGCCAAGGGCTAAATGTGTGCTGGAATGTAAGACAAATATCCAAAATAGAAAAAAAATTAAGTCCCAAAGCAGGAATTAAAAATGCTGGAAAAGTCATTCTTCCAGTGCAAATAGCAGCTGAGCATTAAAAAGGAGGCACTAAATTTTTGTGCAATAATTAACATCTCAGTTTCTTCAGCAATGTATACCTGAGAAGGCAGCAGATAGTCTTGTGTTTGCTTGGGACGGTGTTATGGTTAGTTAGATCTGCAATTACTTTAAGAAATGCATTATTTATATCACCTACCCAATAGCTATTATATCCTTACCACAGGTACAGCTGCAGGTATAAGCTGTTTAAGGCAACTATGGTGTATTTATTCCCTCCCATAGAATTCTATTAATATCTGCTAATTTTCCTAAGACTTCTGGTTATTTGGCAAGATGATTCTGAATGAATCCTACCTACAAAATGTAGAAAAAATGTATAGAACATGTGCATTAGATAAAATCTTACTTTTGGGAAATAACTGAATATTGTCAGAAAAAGATTAGGTGGGCTGGTATATAAATTGCTTAGTGTAAATTAGGTTAGCATTTCCTGATGTAGTAAGTTAGCTAGTCAGATCAGGAAGGGCTTTTGAAAATCAAAATGCTGCTGAGTTCAGATGAGTTCCAGACAAATCAGTCTAATTGTGGAAGGTATCTAAAGCAAATGTATCTAGAACATGTAGAACAGAGTTTGTGCATACTGCATGAAGACCTAACTCAGGATTTTGTTGGGAGAAATCCAGGAGCTATTAACATACTCCTAGACTGTGCAATGTAGTGACAGCTTAACAGCTGTGTAGTTCCTTTTTTGGACCAATCTTTGGTTATTATTTGTAATACCATTATTATTATTATTA